>JAULKK010025506.1:0-30795 GCA_032355705.1 Rubia peregrina
TAGTGTGATCGTAGTTATATTAATTTCTCTAATTGTTGGTTGATTTAGCTCTTTAAAGTAGTCGTAGTGTTTTCTAAAATCCAAAACCCCCAACTGGTTACCACACACTTAAAGTGACATCTTTGTGTGCTTTTAACTATGCTTACACTCGATAAAACCCCCTTTTCCTCGTGGATGACCCTGACTTGCTACTATTTACTTTCTAGTAGTTAGCCGCAATTAGGGGTATAAATACTATCTTTGAGAGGCACGGAAATGACCTCCCACCTATATGTAAACCTTAGTAGATGAAATAGAAGCCTCATAATATATTATGAATAACTCAACATAACCCCCCAGTAACCTCATGATCATGTACTGTAAACAACAGTAGTAAAACAACATAATTCTCATGCTATAAACTTCACACGTCATCAGGATAAACATAAACTTCAATAGGAAACATAGGGAACTTGTGCTAAAAGATCAGTGAACATCTGCTGAAAAACAGGGACCATCATTCATTTAATGAGCAAGGATCCTTAGTTACAACGGAATGTACTAGACCTTATTATGTGTATATAAACATCTTATATGAAACAATAAGACTCAGTTCTTCATTGAGATTACCTGTGATTTGCATAATCTCAATTTTCTCATAGTAAGTTCCTGTTTTAAGTTCCTGAGTTTGATATGATATCAGAGTAAGTTCATGATTTTTCTAGTGAGGTTCACACAACTTATTTTTCCTGTCAATTCGATCAATTAGAACATATTTTTTTATTTCATTCATAAACAAATTGAAGCGGATTTTAGAAGAAATTTGTTTATCAGGTTGAATCTTCAGCATTTTTGTTGTTTGAAGCTTCGCTCATGCTCATCTTTTGAAATCGCCGAGATTGGAGGTGAAATTGTCCAGATTTTTTCATGGTTTGATAAGCTTCAGATTGAGCGAATTTTGTAAGGTAAGATTAGAGAGAGAAATAAAAATCTTTATTTTTGTGTTTCAGATATTTTCTTTAAATATTTACATGCCAGTCCCTCCATTTTCTCAGCCTTTTCAAATAATGGGCCAAAAAAGTTACTACGCTCGGGCCACAAATCTTATAGCAAGGTGGTTTGCCTTGGTCCCTGCCTAAAGTTTAGTCTGCCTTACAGGGGACCATCTCAAAGGTTTTAGTTGCAATATTAAAAATTTAATGTGCAACGTGCAGTAGCTATAAAGTTTATGACCCGATTAATGCAACCCAAAAATTTTATCTTCATTTCTTCTAATTTGTAGTTTAAACCTTGGTCTTTCCATGACTTATGGAATTACCGTCTTTCAAGAGACGGACTCTAAAAGTAATACTCCCTATGTCCCAGCTTAAGTAGCATAGAATCTTTTTCACGGTCTAACATGTTTGACCATTAATATGTTTAACTACGTATGATAAAAACAAATGATAATATTTAAAAACTACTTATTGCGACGAATCCAACTATATTACATATGATAATATTATTGTTTATATATTTATTCAACTACGTGATCAAAGTTTGACAGTGTTGACTTGTCAAATAGTAAAAATTGTAGCTTAATCTGGGACAGAGGGATTGCTAGTTTCAACCCACAAATTTCAACTTATATATGAACCCATATGGGTAAAACCCGTGAGTTTCAACATATATAGTGATCCGTATGAGTTTATATAACAACCCATATGGGTAAACCCACGGGTTTCAACCCATATAGACCCATATGAGTTTATATACAAACCCGTGAGTTTACCCATATACGTATACCCGCGGCGAACCCTTAAATCCAATCTGCCCAACCTATATTTTTTTTAAATACCCATTTAACCCATACCCACTCGGGTTTTAAATAGACAACCCACTTGACCCGTGGATTACATGTCTATTTTCCACCCCTACATCATTCGATAGATATTAACTACACTAAAGCTGAACAAAATTCAAAATTAGAGCCAAAATGCAGAAATTCTCTAGATTTTTTTTCACTGAGGAGATAACCAGCAGAAGCAATGAGTTATGTGTTTATGGTTCGGACCATGGCACCAATAACCGCCCTCTTCTTATTCATCTCCATTACTCTGAATGGCTTCGTTCTACTCTAACAGGTAAGCAAAGTTCCAGATTTTCATTCGATATTCTTGTGTGTTAACTATGAAGTTTGTTTGTAATGATTTGAGGTTCGACTCATGTGATTTTGTGATGAGGTTTATGTTTTAGATACTGAGGTGTGCATTTTGGTGAGTTGTTGATGAGGTTTTCCTTTCATTGTTTGACATTCATGAGTAGCCATTGATTTTCATGAGTCAGTATTAAGATATGTTGAACTTTATACCAAAATTATTGATTTTTGTAATCTGAGGTTTATTCTAATGATATAAGGATTGATTTATGTGAATTTATTGTTGAGGTTCATGTCTAAAATGATGAGGTGTTATTTTTGGTAACCATTTGATGAGGTTCACTCTTTATTGTTTGACATTTATGTGTATCTGCTGAGGTTCATGCTACATTTATGGATGTTTGTCATCTAATGTTGATTTATGTTAATTTAGTTTTGAGATTCATGTTTCTTTTTGGTAAATTTTTGATGAGGTTTACCCTTTTGTTTACATTTATGTGTAGCTGCTGAGGTTCATGCCACATTTATTGATGTTTGTCATCTGATGTTGCTTTATGTGAATTTAGTTTTGAGGTTCATGTCTAATATGTTGAGATGTGCTTTTTGGTAAATTTTTGATAAGGTTTACCCTTTTGTTTGACATTTATGTGTAGATGTTGAGGTTCATGCTAAATTTATTGATGCTTGTCATCTGATGTTGATTTATGTGAATTTAGTTTTTGAGGTTCATGTTTAATATGTTGAGGTGCACTTTTTGTTAAATTTTTGATGAAGTTTACCCTTTTGTTTGACATTTATATGTAGCTTCTAGTGTTCATGCTAAATTTATTAATGTTTGTCATTTGTGGTTGATTCCATTAATCAGAGGTTTGATTGATGTGAATTTAGTTTTGAGGTTCATGTCTAATATGTTGAGGTGTGCTTTTTGGAAACTTTTTGATGAGGTTTATCTTTTATACGTTGACATTTATGTTTACCTGATAAGGTTTATGCCAAGTTTATTGAGGTTTTTCTTCTGATTTTTGTTTTGTTCTTTTTTTACAGAACCTTCCGAGTCACCTATTCCTAGACCTCGGTCTTCGACATACACATGTACACAGATTGACACAGTCCAAAGTCGTATAGGTAAATTGAAGTTACCTAAGACTAGTTCATCAAATCATGTACACGTCGATGAGTATATTCCATTTGTGTGCCATCAACCGAAGAGAAAGGTAGCAGGTGGTAGAAGAAAAAGTTCTAAAGAAATCATGCATTCAATGTCAAGAATTATAAAGTCTCAGAATATGCAGAGAATATCCAAAGATGACGGCGCTGATTTGAAAATTTTGCTGAATATTGCATCAAGTTTGGATGCTGGTTATAAGTGTTTGATTTTTCATTTTTGTTGGTTTTTGTTTTGTTGGCGTTATTTTTCGCACTTTGTTAATACTTTTTTTGTTTTGTTTTTTATACATGCTTAAATGTTGGTGCTGAGGATAATAAGGTTCATGATGAGGTTTTTGACAATGAGAATGAAGTTTTCCTTACTTCTTGTGACACGGATGGTGTTGCGGATGGTTTTGTATTTCATATTTTAGTTCAGTTTTTCTTGTTTTATGTTACCATTTTCTATTTGTTAATTTTTGGGTTTTGATACAGATTCAATTTTTTTGAGAGTGTTGTGAGTCGTAATAAGGTTCAAATGGATGGTTTAGAACTTGTGATGCTAGTTCTTCTGGTTATGAGGCTTAAGATGTTGCTTTTGATGTTGTTGCTTCTGTTGTTGTTGATAAAGATGGTGTTTCTGAAAATTTTGCAGAGGGCCGTAAGTATTTTATGTTTTGGCCTTTTGTCTTTGTTTGTCGATGCTTTCTTTTTCTGTTGTTTTATTGCGTTTTTGTCTTTTTATAGGCTTGATTGTGGCTGGTTTAAAAAATGTTGTTGATCCAGTTGTTCAAGTGTCAGACATGATTGTGTTGAGGTATAACTAGACCCTTATGAGGTTCCACATGCTCCTGTTGATCTATCAGTTGCTCATGTTGATGTACCACTACCTCTTATTGAGGTTCCACTAGTTCCTGTTGACGTTCCACCAGCTCCTGCTGATGTACCACCAGTTCCGTTTGAGGTTCCATCAGTTGAGGTTCCACCATGTTTGTGGTTCCACCAGCTCTAGTTGCTGCTTCTGAGGTACCACCAACTTCTGTTGAGGCACTTGCTGCTTCTGTTGAAGGTCTTTCTTAACCTGCTGAAGGTAAGCGTACTATTTTTTTACTGTTATTTTCTTCATTATATTTTTAATTTAATACTTTGTTGATGTTATTTGTTTTTTATTACAGTGGAGCATGTTATTGCCGCTCCTCATAAAATTCTTCATAAGGTGGACCAGTTGAAAAAATTCCTCCTCTATTCAGGACGGGGAATAAGATGGTAGCCAATAGGCTTCTAGATGAATATGATGTTATTTCTAGTAAGTTATTCAGGTGCATGTGAAATTTTCTATTGATGATGTTGTTTTCATGTTGTTTACCTTTTTTTTTATACAGGTTCTGAACATGATGATGAGTTGAATGTTGGTTCAAGAATGTAGTCTGTTGTTTCAAATGTAGTATCCAATGACAATGGGGTTACCAAGAATTTAAATGAGGTTCTTGATAAATATGATGAAGTGAATCCAATGTTAGGAGAAGACTTTCTGAGTGTCACTGTCAATGGTGATTTTTGATGTTTTCCCCTTTTGATTTTTTTGTTTTGTTTTAGTCATTAAAATGGTGTTGTTTCTATATGCTTTTTTTGTTATTACATTTCTTAATCATGTTTTTTTTCATGTTGCGTGGTTTGTAGTTGCGATGAATTTTGCAACTGATGTGCATTTAGAGGACATTCACTCGCTAGAATCTGGGAATGAGGATGTTGAAGATGCTCCTGATAAGGATGATGATTATGATATTTAGAAGCATCCATTGTGTCAGTCCCCTCATTTTCAGCTTAAAAAGAAGAAACCTGAGCTTGTATTGAATGTTAAAGTCGTGAAGGAGTCACATGCTACGTCTTCTGGGACTGGCAAGGGTAAAAAGATGGTGCGTTGACGAGGTCTACATTTCTGAAATATTTGGACCTACAAGTATTGATGCTTGTTTGGGTAAGGTTGTTCAAAAATTTGTTGAGGAAAACGGTTCTCCTTTGAAGAAGGGTGTGTGAAAGAAAGACGGTGGGAAACGAAGAGATGATAAGTCTCCAGTTGTGGAGAAGAAGTCTTAAAGGAAAGCAAAAAAAATTGAATGGATGATGCAAGCCTTGATGATATGTGAGTGTTCAGTTTTTTAGTTCAATGATCTATTTCCAGTTTTTATTTTTATTATTTTGTGATGAAGTTCATATTTTTTTGATTATGAGGTTTATTTTTTGGATGCTGATGTTCTATGCTGAGTATGTTTATCAATGGCTCTGATTTTTCAAAATGTTTTAACAAGTTTTTTTATATGAATTTTTAAGAAGGTGCATCGGTTGTTTTTTTATATGTTGTTGGTGTTTTCTGCTTTTCAAATGAGTTTTAGGTTATGTATAAAGAAGTTTACCTTTATTTCATGTTTGGGACTACTGATTTAGGTTCTTCTTTTTTCATACTTTTCTCCCCCAACATTAATTTAAGACCACTTGCATGGTTTTGCAATTTGTTGAGGTTTTGGATAAATTGAAACCATCTCATATTCAAGCTGTTGAACATACTGGACTTGGTGTTTTGTTGAGGTTTAGTATTAGGCATGTGCCTAATGATTTGGTTTAGATTTTGATACAAAACTTTAATTCAACTACTTAAGTCCAGGAGGTTGGTACTAACAGATATCCACTAGATAAGAATGACATATTTAACATGTTCAAACTTCCTATATCTGATAAGGCTGCTATGAATGTGAGTCATAAGGGTTTAGGTATGGTGGTTGTTGCTGATGATAATTCAATTAGGCTTAGGTGGATTAAAAAATACGTGATTAAGGATGAGATTATTACTTTGAAGGATTTATATAGTGTTATCCCAAATCTGTTGAGGGAAGATGAAATTCCTGAGTTTAAGCGTGTTTTCATGAGGCTTGCCTTGCCTTGTTTTCTACCTCTTATTGCTCGTAGCACTGCAGATTTGCAGATAGTGAGTTCCTTAGAAGATGTTAATTAGATTTCTAGTTTTGATTGGTGTGGATTTGTGTGGAAGAGGTTATGTAGGAGTATTTATAGGGTTAAGCATTCATAGAAATTCAATTTTGTGAATGCATGTTTGATCATCCCACTTCTTGCTTTCTTTTATCGCTATCCAGTTATGGGATTTAGTTATCCGATTGACCTTCCATTGCACCAACACTGGGATACCAAAAATGTGAAAAAGCGTTGTTATTTATATCAACGTAGATGTTACATTGGTTTCCTTAGAAGTAGTCATCAATTTCCATTGATTCACAATAGAGTGTTGGTTGGTTGTATTCCGATCACAAAGAATCCATTTTCTATTGCTAGAGCATCATATTTAAAAAATAGCAAGCCTCGCTTAATTGAGTTGGAGTTTCCTGTTGGTGTGGAGGATGATGAGGAAATTGAGCGCCTTGCAAAAAGTGTATGTTTTTTTATTTATTGATTGACTTCATTTTTTACTAGTTTTTTTTGTTTTGATGTACTTATTTTTTTATGATGAGCTTCCGTTTTTGTATGGTGAGGTTTTTAACTTGTATTGTTCTTGATGGTGTTGATTTTTTTGCTTAGTTTATTTTATTTTATTGAGGTTCAATTTCAATTCTCAATGGTTCCAATTTTGTTCTTTTGGTGTTCTTTTGATGTTTTGACAATGAATTCGGAGTAGCTTTATAGTTTCAATTTTTAGTTCATTTATTGTTGATGTTCAGTTTTTTTGTGATAAAGTTTATTGTTTTGATACTGAGATTCAATGTTCATATGTTTTTGTTGATGGCTATGGGTTTTTGTTATGTTACTGGTCTTTTTATTTTGCTATAAGATGATCTAATGTTTATGATTTAATGTTTTGGTTTTCCATTTTCGTTTTGGTAACCTTTGAAAGTTTCCATGAAAGTTTTTTAAGAGGTTTATTTCAATTGCAAGTTATGAATTCGATGAATCTTTTTATAAGATTAACCAAAAAATTGATGAAACAAGCAGTCAAAAAGTCAATGAAACAGGCAGTTCTAAGGGCAATGAAGAAGATGCCACTCTTCCTGTGAAACAGGGTCCTGAATTTGAAATGATTCCATATGGCTATTTTTCTATTTCGCCACTTGCTTAGAGGGTCTCATTGATCAAGGAAATGTTTGATAAAAAGGCAAGGGCTGCTTCAGTTTCTGGGGTGGCCGAGGTTCCATCATTTGATCTTTTTAGGTTCATCAATAATAGTCAAAACGATGATATGATTGTGTAGTCGTAGTATCATTTGGTTTAGGATTTGTAATGTGTAGTTAATGCACTGAAGATTTTAGATGTTTGTGTGTTGAATTTACATTTAGTTGGTGAATTTGAAGGATGATAACTTGAATTATGTATTTGATTTCCAGTTGTGTTTTTATAATTGATGAATTTAGTTTATTTCTTTACCAGATTATTTTGGATTGTTGAAGTTTCTTTGTTAGGTAATGGGGTTCATTTTTTGATGAAGACATTGTCTGATTTTAATGCTCGGTTCAATTACTTCTCAGATTTTTTATTTTTAATACACTTTTTTTTCAGTTGCTGTAATCATTTTACCTAACTAGTTATTTTTCTTCTTTCCAATAAGAAACCTCTTCAAATTCCATCTTGTTTATAAATATAATTGGTATAAGACAAGTAGTTAACAATGTACGGGGTTCAGGAATTTTGTAACAACGTTAATTTTTTATGAGGTTTTAATTTATAAAACAAAATAAATGGAAAATGTAATAAAAGGAACCCACTTCCCATGTTTTATGAAAGTTGCGAAAGTAGTGGAGGAGTGCAGAATGTGGTAATGGAAAAATCATGAGATAATGCAGATTGTGTAGTAGGGAAGGGTGTGTATTAGTGATGTTAGGAAATAGGTGATATTTGCTTGTTGGTGAAGTTTTTTATTATTTTCCCAGGTTTTTATGAATAATTGACATTTCTATTAACACTAATGAGGTTCGTTTAAATGTTGTTGATGTTTCTTTTATTTATGTTTAGTTATTGATTTTTGCATTTTTTATTTATCAATTTTATAGCTTTTAATGCATTTTTACAGTTTCCTTAACCATTACACCTTTACATTTACCTAAGAAGTTTTTTCCTCTTCCCAATAATCAAACCCATTCAAATTCCTCCTATATAAGTTGAAACAAAAAACTTTGGTAGCTATAGAGAAAGTCTCAAAAAAGGCGGCCCGTCCATAAACTTATGAACAAGCCAGAGACTAGTTTATAAATGGATTTTGTTTTGTAATTAATGAAAATTTTAGTTTTTTTATTCAATGGAAAACTTAATTCTCCTTTCTTCTACAACTTCTTTTATTTCTGTCTCCAACAATTTCTCTTTTCTCTCTCTAGCGGTTTCTCTATTCTCTTTGCGTCATTCTCGCCCTCTTCTCTGCATCTTCTTTGTTTCTTCACCCTCTCATTTCTTCACATTTTCTTTGCATTTCTCCGCCCCCTCTGTGTTTCTTTGCCTCTTCTTAGCTATTCTCCTTCTGCCTGCTTCTCAGATTCTTCTTCAGCATAACCTCTGGTTTGTTTCTTCGTCACTTGTTGCATTGTTTGCCGAATGAGGAATGCCATTTGTCTAGATTTTTTTAAATTCTATTTTTGCTCAATTTTTGTTCTATTTTTCAGATTTGGTATGTTCTTATTTTTTGAGCATTAGATGCTCATTTTCTGTGTTTTAAATTGATTTGTGTATTTTTCTATCTGTGGATATTAAATTTTCCTATCATTTTTTCAACAAATTTTTATAATTGTTCGTCTTGAATTACGAACTGTATTTGTTTACTTATATGTTGCAGCTGTTATTATCCAACATGTACATGTTAATTGTACTGTAAAATTACCTATTTTTTCTTTTGTGCTTGCTGATTATTTTGAATTCCGCACTGCATCTGTTTACTTATATGTTTCATCTGTTAGTATTCAATGTGTACTTGTTAGTTGTACTGTATATGACCTTTTTTCATTTGTTGTTAATTGTACGTTTTGAATAATGAGTTACATTTGTTTACTTATATGTTACAACTGTTAGTATCCAGTGTGTACATATTAGTTGTGTTGTGTATGACCTTTTATTATGAAAAAAATGTCGTTGGTTGTTTGTTTTGAATTAGGAACTACATCTGTTTACTTATATATTGCATATGCTAGTATCCAATATGCATTTATTAGTTTTATTGTGTTTGACTTTTATTTTCATTGTTGATTATTGTTTATTTCAAATTACAAAGTGTACCTATTTGCTTATATGATGTAACTGTTAATATTAAATGTGTATGACTTTTTGCAGGAATTGGATTTATACTTAAAATGGTACGGAATCACACAATATTGAACATTGGACTCCGTGACACATTTCAACACGAACTTGATTTAGATGAAGATGACATCGAACTCAAGGATTTCGAAGATGATCTACCTTTGAAGATTAATACTTGATTGATTGTATTTGAAGATTGTTAATTAATCTAGATAGAAACAGTGTTGTAATTGTAAGTTTCGTAATAGGAGATATTTTCTATGAGCCCTTGTAGGATTTATTTTGCATCTTGCTCTCTGTTCAAGTGTTAAGAGTTCTTCTCATGTATGAAACTAACAACATTTGTATGATTTTTATTAAAAGTATGCAATGCTTTTACATGTGTTGTTTTCATGCCGTCAAGACTTTTAGTGGCATCTATTTAATTGAAATCAGAAAAATTTACTCCCGTGTGTGAAACAAATAGAATTTTTAATGTAATTAGTAAACAATGTAAGGAATCAAATGAAGTTCATATGAAATTTTTAATAAATATTTTACCAAAGTATGTAACCTTTTTTGTAGTATATTATAAGAAATTCTAGTTTTAAGCTAACATATGCATGTTTTAACCAAACACAAACGATTCATAAGGTAACTTATGCTCTAACTCCTGACAATGTTTTGCTATTCATAAAAGGAATTGGAATTTTTAAATGAGGCGTGTGTTTTTGCTTAAACAATGCATGTTCTAAAGTAATTAATGCACAATTAATATGATAATTTTAAATTGTCAAATTTTAACTCCTAGAAATGTTTCATAATTCATATTCAAAGCTTTTAAAAAAAGTGCATGTTTTAATACAAACGATATGTATTGTAAGGTAACAGGTGCATAGTATATACAAAAAATTCCAACAGTATTTAGTTGGTTTTTCGAATATTATCCACATGTTTTTACATGTTCATAGAAGTAGAATTCATAGCAGCAGAAGTTTCAACAACAATTTCATTTAGATTGAAGGTAATTTAACAACATATACTCATTCGAATGTGAAAATTTCATATATTGGACACTATTAGGAAAAAATTAATCCTCTTGAAACTAAATTTCATTCATTTAATATTGATTTTTTTTTATGTATATCTTGTTGCAGGGAAAAGAGCTCATCGTAAATATCCAGAGAGTAATTCGTAATTTGAAGAGCTCATAAAAAAATATGAATCAATCGGAGAAGGATTTGGTCGCTAAGAAGTTTGCAGATCAAAGAAGAAGGAATGTTTCAGGAATTTATCAATCGAAGAAGGAGGAATGTTTGTTGATCGATCAAAGAAGATGAAGAAAGGATGAATTGCTAGTTGATTTGCAAAATGAAAGAAGAACAAAAAAAAGTGCAGTCCTTTGAAGAAGGAGAAGAGAAGGGTTGGGTTTATTTATTATAGTCTGACTTGTAATCCAGCCCGACCCATGAATTTGCACATTTTTTTGTTAATTGTAGATAAGGCCTTGACCTATCCATAAGCTTATGAACATGCCATCTTTCAGGAGACCCGCTCGTAGAAATATTAACTTTTGCATTAAAGCTTCTTCACTAAGCTGTTTATACGTTCTTCACTAAGCAAAAATGACATATGAGAGTAGTGATGGTTTTGAGTTGGGTGTTGAAATGATGTTTGAAATTGAATTGCACCTTTCTCTCCTCTGTGATTTTATTTTCATATGAGGAGTATGCCAGTTTTGGCATAATGCCATCAGAGGAAGTTATTCAAGGAGTGTTCCCACCCTCTGTTGATGGGTCTGAGCGTTCCTGATGGTGCTGAACGTAACCTTTTTTGCTTGATGAAGATAATTTTTTTAATGAGGCTCCATCTTCCTGAACTTGAAGCTAAAAGTACATTGAGGTACGTTTGGGGTGGTTACTTCTCTTAGATCAGTCAAGTGATGATTTTTTGTTCAACCTATTTTCAACTACTAGAATTCAACTCCATGACTGTTATGATAATATTTTTAATATTAGAGACTATACTGGGAAGGGTGCATTATCAGTTAATCCGGGTTCTTCTTCAATATTTTATCTTATGGTTGTTTGTCAAGATGGAAGTTTAGGAATTTATAGATCAGTTGATGAAACATGGACTAGGATTAGCAAAGGTGTGAAATTTATAGATGTTAATTACTACGATGGGAGATTTTATTATGTTTCTGAAGATGATGATGGTGTTGCGAAAGTTTGTTATTGTGATCCATTTAGAGCAAATTTTGATGAGCTTCATGTCCTGGTTGATGATATTCCTGGGTAATATTTTGACTTTTCCCATGCGGAGTATCATTTGGATGAATCTTCTGATGGAAGGCTTCTTTTAATTAGGGCTCATGTTCAGTTTATATAGTATTTGATATATTTGAATTAGACGTTGGGAATAGGCAGTTTAGAGTGATCACTATTTTGGGATTATATACATTGTTTATACTCCCTCCGTCCCACTTTAAACTTCCCAATTACTTTTTGTACAAACTTTAAGACAAGTATATGTGGCATTTTTTAATGGGTGATGAGAGTGAGCCTACATAAGTCAAATGAAAGGAAGATTTATGACCACATATTTATGGCTAAAATTATAAAGTTTAGAATTAGAAAATTTATAGTGGGACGTTCCAAAAAGGAAAATAGGAAGTTTAAAGTGGGACGGAGGGAGTAGGTAACAATGTGTCTTTTATGGTTGATTCGTCTTCAGCTCCTAAGGGTATATTGAAGCTGAAATCTATCTACTTTCGGAGCAGACTTATGTATTTCATGTTTTATGCATTTTGATTTTGCTCCTTTTCCCTTTTGCTCCTTCCCTTTGTCTTTGTGTACTCTTGATTAAGGACAGTTGGTGCAGGTATGCATTCTAATTGTGTTGGTGTGCTTGTTTCTCAAACTATAGTGTCTTCGACGATGTGTGAGGTTAGGGCGCCGATGGTGGTTGAATGGTTCTCAAAGGATTCTTCAAATATTCTTCTTGCTTTAATGTTTTCCTGACTCTTTAACACCAAATTATAGAATTTCTTTGTCATCTGTACACGCTATGGTACTTTGTTTCTCAGTTCTGGTGCCTAGCAATCAAGGAAACATCATTGATAAGTATATGGTCAAGGCAGTCTGCAAGAACATCAACAGTTATAATGGGAACATTACTGATAATTATGGAAACCTCTTTCAGTATCTTAGTAACATAAAAAAAAGGTATCAAAACAACTCAAATACTGATCTTGCTACTATTTAATTTAGAAAAGGTCATCTAGAGCTCAGTAAACATCATTATTGATCCTGTAAATATCTCTATTGTAAATATTAACCTCATTTTATACATTATAAATATTGACATTTTTATTACCTATTTTGCGTCTGTGTCTTTTGTCTTGTTTTTTCAGATTTCCATTTTTGTCATCTTAGTCCATCTCAAGCTTATGTACTCATCTTGGATTCTTGTTTCGTTGAACATGTGCAATGCACATAGGCTGTAGCTGCAGAGGAACCAGACTTCATCAAAGTGTTTGCAGGAACATTTCACTTTTGCTTACTGAGTTGCAATTGGCTTTGTGTATAGAACATGTTCTGGTTTTGAGCAAATGGTTTTGTGCAAAACATCATAAATGCACATGGTTCTTTGATCATTTCGAGATATGTTCTTGATGTTGTTTTGATATCTCACTGTAGCCTGAAATCTTTGTAAATCCGGTGTGTGTAGATTCTTGCTGCGTGTTTGAGAATTGATGGACCTTCTTCTTCTTCTTTTGGTCTTGCTTTGGAATAGTTGAATTCCCTCTCCATTTATTTAGTTCTCTAGTTATAGATTTTGACATAAAAAATCTGTTAAAATTTGATGAGTGTTCTAGTCTTTGATGCTTTGAAACTGACATCTGCATTTGTACTCTCACTTCTTTGTGAAAATAATGTCTTGCTGAGAAGTAGTCTTTGCTCATGGCAGTGAACCATTTATCTCGAAGCGTGTACAGTCGCTTGAACCAAGTATGATTTTGTAGATGATATTTGTTGATCATTTCTACTTGTTCATATTCTAATTCATCCTCATTTGAGCAGAACATCATGCAATTGTCAAATTCTGTGCAGAATTTAGAGTCGCTACTCAAATCGCCGTAGTAGCTGATGGCATTTTGTTTCAGATGCCAAATAGAAAGTCTATGCCTTGCGTTGGGGTACGCCTAATTTTTTTTTATAAAAAATATCAACCTCAGATGGAGGTTCTCAAACGTTATCAAGGAAAAAAGAAACCTTAGTTGATAACATTTAGACATCAACAAAGAATAAGAGCTTGCTGAACTTTAAAGCCGTAGGAGGAAAAAAACCCATTCTAAATTATTCAAATATCACCAACAAAAACATAAACCTCAGTTAATATGATCAAGACATTAAAAAAACCTCAACTTCAGGTATACAAAACATTAGTATGTAAAAGAAGAACTTCACTTAATATTAGTTATACATCATCAGCAAAAAGTGAAACTTTTTATATATATTATTGAAACATAAGTAAGAAGACAAATGTATGTGGATTATACCTCTTGTATGGATTTTTCCATGGCCGATTCTTGACCTGTGAAAATAGTGATAGGCTCCATTCCTCCCATGGATTCCTTGAATGTGTTCAGCAACCACACAAAAGTTTCTACAATTTCATCGTTCATGAAGACACAAATTCAAACATGACATTCATTCTGTGATTGTTAAGGCCGACAAAAGTAGTGCATATAAGGTTATATTTTTTTGTTCGATATGTCGTATACCTTGAAATCACTATATACCTTGAAATCTTCAGTCATCATGGAATCCCTCCAGAATAGTGCAGACATTCTTCCCTCACTGTCAAGCTTTACCCTAAAAAATAAGTCTTCTTCTTTTTCATTCTGTTTTGTAAGCGCATGAATCAATTTTTAAGCATCTCCAGATTCTATTTATTTCATTCTGAGTATACTCACATAGTTGATGTGATCCCTCATGATGTGCCTGATTAAGTCTTAACCTCCAACATCATTTATCATGTACCTGCATCCATTTGCTGGTGTCAGTGTAGCTTGTTCCATTACTTTGATTGCCTTTTCCTTTCAAGGCCTATTTCCCCTTCACTTATGTGCAGATGTTGCCACTCAGGATTGATGAGTTCATGATTGCAAGTTAACATGTTGATAGACTGTGTACATACATCCTTAGTTATTTTGATAAACTTCTTAGCTCTGCATCCTGTTCTTGTTAGAAAGAATTCCTTCCTCATTCTATTATTATTCTCAAATTTAGGAGTTACAGAATTGTTGTTTGTTTTGCCTTCACAAAAGCAGGTATAGTACCTACCCTCCAACTTCTTGTCGTTTGTCCTACGTCTTGTTGATTTTTGTATACTGAAACATCTTGCTTTTAGTGGCGGCAGTATAGGTCTTCTAACTCTTCCCATGTTCTTTCTATCACCCCTTCCATTTTTTCGTAAACAGCCACCTCCTGTATTTAATTATCAAGCCTTGTTTTACAAACTTCAAACAGGAGCAAAAGTGTAAACCTCAGTAGATAAAATAGGAACCTCAAAATATATTATGAATAACTTAACAAAAATAGCAATCTCATGATCATGTACAATATACAACAGTAGTAAAAAAACACAATTATCATGCTATAAACTTCCCACATCATCTCGATAAACATGAACATCAATAGGAAAGATAGAGACTCATGCTATAAGAGCAATGAACATCAAGTGAAAAAAAAGGAATATCATTCATATACCAAGAAAGAATTCTTAGTTATAACAGAATGTACTAGACCTCATTATGTGTCTATAGACATCTTATATGAAACAAGAAGTCTTAGTTATTTGTCGAGATTACCTGTTATTTGTAAAATCTCATTTTTCTCATAGTAAGTTCCTGAATTTGATCTAATATCAGAGTAAGTTCCTGATTTTTTCTAGTGAGGTTCACACACCTTGTTTTTCTTGTCAATTTGATCATCACACAACTTGTTTTTTCTGTCAATTCGATCAATTAGATAATTTTTTATAGCATTTATGAAAAAATTAAAGTGGATTTTATAATTTTTTTACCAGGTTGAATCTTTAGCATTTTTGTTGTTTGAAGCTTCGTTCGTGCTCATCTTTTGAATTTGTAGAGAATGGAACTTAAATCATTGAGCTTGAAGGTGAAATCATCCAGATTTTATCGTGGTTCGAAGAGCTTCAGATTGAGCAAATTTTGGAAGATGAGATTAGAGAGAGAAAGAGAAAGTTGTATTTTCGTGTTTCACATGTTTTCTTTCCATATTTGCACATCAGTCCTTCCGTTTTCATACCCTTTTCAAATAATGCACCGATTTTTTTTATTAAGGTGGTTTGCCTTGGTCCCTGTCTAAAGTTTAGGCTACCAACAGGAGACTATCTCTAAATAGTATACTTTTATATTATATTATTTATATTTATAAATTTAAATCCATATCTTTATTTCTTTTAACTTATAAAATAAAACAATTAATTTTTTAAGGAGATGCTCTCTTGT
This sequence comes from Rubia peregrina, assembly GCA_032355705.1. Taxonomy (NCBI): domain Eukaryota; kingdom Viridiplantae; phylum Streptophyta; class Magnoliopsida; order Gentianales; family Rubiaceae; genus Rubia; species Rubia peregrina. The sequence goes on from JAULKK010025506.1 coordinate 16,068, forward strand.
TAGCAGACTAAACTTTAGGCAGGAAGATGGCAACCCATCTTCTCATAACTTTTGGGGCCACACCATAAATAAATAAATTGGTTCCTAACTTGCAAAGTTGGAAACAATAGAGGGTTATTTATGCAAATATCACAAAAAAATAAACCCCCAAATCATGCTCATCAAATCTTCATCCCAATCTAATCTGATTCTCACAGCAATCTCGACAGAATTCACATTGAAGTTCATCACCATCTTGATGGAATCAACGCCATGAGCACGGACAAAGAATTCATCGAAGACTCAACACATGAACGAGATGAAGGTTTGATCAGTTAAGAAAATTTGAGCTAAAATATGATTCAATTTTTCCAGCATTCAGATGAATGGAACGAATACGATGTTGTGTAGGAAAAAGAAAATTGGAGAGCAACATGAAGCTCAACACACAAATTGGGAACCTACCATAATATCCTAGGAAAAAGATAAAAATTTTCACCCCGAAGAGCATGAAATTCTACAAATAAGATGTAAAATACATTGAGTTGCGGCTAGCAGTGCATGATCCACCAAATTATATCAACATATGAGGCTTCTTGTTTATCTGCTAATGTTTATTTATGCCAAATGAGGTTAACTGCTATTAAGTTGATGTTTGTATAGAAATGTTACCACATTGAGCTCTGACTAGTAATATGAGACTTTTGGTTTCTATGTATGTACCACTTTTCAGTTGATGTTTGTATTCCACTGTTACTATATAGATATACATAATTTTATCATAATATGAGTCTGCCTATTTGTATGTTGATGTTTATATGCAAAACATGAGCTCAGTAGTTTTTAGTTGATATTTCAGTTCATATGAATGGTGTTCCATGTTTTTTGTTGTTGTTGTGTCTGTAATATGGAAAAATATTTATGTTTTTCCCGATGATGTGTTATGGATATATCATGAGGTTATTCTTTTCCCCACTTAAGTTTTGTAAGCATGATGTTGAGGTTGCTATTCTTTTTTTTTGAGGTGTTAATAATATGGCATGAGGTTTCCATTTTTTAGCTGAGGTTTATAAATGGATCATGAGGTTCACTGTTGTTCAATTAATGTTTACATAGATGTTTACAATAGTTTTAGAGAATCTGCAATAAGATGGGAATAGTTAGAAGACTTATACCACTGGCACTCCAAAGAAAGAGGATTCAACAACACGGAGGACTAACGACAACAAGTTGAAGGGAAGATACTATTCTTTTTCTTGTGAAGGCAAACTAAATAGTATATCTGTAACTCATCAAGTTGAGAATAACAATAGGAAGAAGAAGGAATTTTTTCTAACAAGAACAAGTTGCAGAGCTAAACTATTTATCAAGTTGACCAAAAATGGCATGTACACAGTCCATCAGCATGTCATAACTCACAACCATGAATTAATTCATTCTTAGTGGCAACACTTGCACCAAAGTGAAAGGAAAATAGGCTTGGAAAAGTGAAGAGCAATCGAAGTGATGGAAGAAAGTGGCCTAACCAGTTGATGGGTACAAATACACGGTAGATAATGTTAGGGATGATGACTTGAACGGTCACACCATGAGGGATCACATCAATTAAGAATAAGGCTAACAAATTGATAGACTTTCTCACAGAACAGGACAAAAAATAAGAAAGCTTCTTTTTAGAGTGAAGCTTGACAACGAGGAAGAATGCCTGCACTATACTGGAGGGATTCCACGATGGCTAAGGATTTCAAGAGATGTGATGATTTGTTGGCTTTCGACACAACATATCAAACAAGAAATACAACCTCATTTGCGCTTTATTTGTTTGTCTGGAGGGATTCCACGATGGATGATAATTTCAAGATATATGGGGATTTTTAAGTTTTCAATACAAAATATCGAACAAAAAATACAACCTAATTTGCGCTCCCTTTGTCGGTCTCAACAATTATGGAATTAACGTCATGTTTTGATGTGCCTTCATCAACGATGAAACTTCAGAAACATTTGTGTGGTTGCGGGGAAAAATCAAGAAGTCTATGGGATAAATGAACCCATCACCATATTACAGATTAGGATAAAGCCATGACAAAGGCCATACGTGAGGTATAATTCTCATTCATTTCAATTTTAGTGTAACATGAGGTATATATGATTGTAAAAGATTCTGCATTAAGTTGACTAATTTTCTGTAGATATTCAGAAAAATTTACATGATTTTCATATCTTTACAATTTATTTGGGACGATTATAGTTCAGTTATCTTTTTAAACAAACATGCATGAAGTTTCCTATTTTTTTGTTGATGTCCAAATAATATAGAATGAGGTTGTTATTTTTCCCGCTGATGTTTGTCAACTTTCAGTTGATATCATCTAGTCTTTTTATATATGCCTAAAAAATATTACATGAGGTTTCTGTTGTTCCTGATGATGTTTATCAACTTGCAGATGATGTTTAAAAAATCTAGTATCAGATTGATTATTCTTGTGATAACATGATGTTTACGTCGCAATTTTAATGGCAAGTTTACCCAAACACAAGGCATAGGCTTTATATATAGCATCCACAACAAAATGACACGAGCCACTATGGAAATTTGAGGAATGACTCCGAATTCAGTAAGTCATTTAATAGGTGTTTGATGTTCTATGCGGATCAGAATGAATTTGAGAAAGACTTGGCAAAAGTGATAAAAAAATATCAACTACGAGATCAAGCTTGGTTCAAGCGACTATACACACTGCGAGATAAGTGGTGCACATCCATATGCAAGGACTATTTCTCAGCTGGGACATTATCTTCCCAAAGAAGTGAGAGCACCAATGCTGATGAAAGCTTCAAAGCATATAAGAATACAACGCTTGTCAAATTTTATCATATCTTCAGTGTCATAATCCATAATTGGAGAACCAAAGAAGCATACTAGGATTTTTAATGTTCCAAAGCAAGGCCAAGAGACTAAGAAGAAGGTTTAGCAATCCTCAAACATACAACATGAATCTACACACACTGGATCTTCAAAGATTTCAAGCTGGAGTGGGATATCGGAATAGCATCAAGAGTATATATGTGAATGAATAGAGAAACCTTGTGCATTAATAAATTATGCACAAAAACAGTACCTCAAAACTAGAATTGATTCTATACACAAATTCAACAACAACTCAACGGACAAAAGTTACTTGTTCATGCAGACACTTTGAAGAAGTTTGGTTACTCTGTGCCCACAACCTACGTGTACTACACTTGTGCAATGAAACAAGAATCTCGAATGACTACATAAGCTTGATATGGACTAATACGAAAAATAGAAATCTTGAACAGTGAAACAAAGATCTCTGTCACAATGAATGTAATGAAATGTATCGATATTTATTCATTTCTGGATGAGATTTTCTGAATTAAATAGTAGCATGAATATATGATGTTTTAGTACTTCTGGGGATATTTCTAGAATTCTGAATGAGGTTATTATTCTAAGAAATGATACTTGCAGTATGAATATTAATGTATATTGAGCTATGAATGAAATTTTCTGAATTAAATAGTATTATGATTAGTATCTGAAGTTTTTGGTACTTCTGGTGATGTTTCTATAATTCTGAATGAGGTTACTATTCTTAGTAGTGATATTTGCAGTTTGAATACTGATGTTCTTCAAATTGTATTGACTATATACATTTCTTTGATTGCTAGGCACCCGAACTAAGAGACAAAATCCCATGGTGTCTACAGATGACAAGGAAAATCTACAATTTAGTATTAAAGAGTGAAGGAAACATTGAAACAAGATGAATTTTGGAGAAATCCTTTGATAAATACTCAACCACCATCAACGCCATAACCTCACGCATCGAAAAGCCTACAGTTTCAGAAACCATCACATCAACTCAAGCAGGAAGAAAACTTGTATCAGTTATCCTTATTTCGAAACATACAAAGTCAAAGAGAAGAAGCAAAAGAGCATAATCGGCAATTAAAAGGAAGAAGTTAAGTGCCAATGAATTTGGCTCCAAGACACCAAACCCTTACTTGTTTTGATCTATTCTGTGCAAACATGAAATTGTTGTGTTCAAGTTGTTATTTAATACAGGATTGAAGTGGTATGATTATGTATTGAGCTTAAATTAAGTATAAGTCATCATATTATGTAATATTCTCATTTCCAGATGAGGAACATCATTAGTATTTGACATTAATTGGTTATCAATTTTTTAAATAGTGCAGACGTAGTACTAAGATTCCCAATAGATGCTAGAAAGAGTACATTATGTTTGTGGTTCTTTGGCACAACTTGTTGGTTATAGATTGAACATAAGCTAACGTACATAACGTTATCATATTATGTAAGAACTTAATTTCTAGATGAGGAACATCATTAAAACTCATTTCTATCAAGGTGAAAAATAGAAAAATTCCGCATCAAGATTATCTTTTAATAGAAGTTAGACCAAAGAAATTCTGCATTAACTCAGATAATTAATACTGATGTTCTACTAGAGAGATATAATATTTTCAGCAAGTTAACATCAATCACGTCCAACTGACAATGTCTGGATAGAAAGGTAAAAGAAAAGAAGGAATAATGATACATGTATACCATGATGTAGTTAATTTTTTGAGGATGAAGCGATCCACAATGATTGGTATTCGTCGATGTGAGGGTCAGGATGACCAACATCTAAATAATCAATGCTCTTATCTTCAAGATTATATATCCCTTCCTCTCATATGCCACAACCCTCAAACTTATCTACCATGGCTTCAACAATGACATAGATGCAGTTTGTCTTAACATCATTATCAGGTTATGCCAGGGCAATAGCCGGCATAAAGTCATTTCTTCCAAAAACATTGCATCCTTTCCTAGACTAGTAATTTGTTTCCATTAGCATTTCATGACATTTAATTGAATGATTTAAATATTTGAAGAATAACAGCCCCTGACGTAACATGTAAATAAAAGTAACTTGCCATAAGATGATTTCACAAAATGTTGTTCTACACCCAACTACCAAAGACATTGCCTCCCCATGGAAATCGACCACCACACTCAGAAGCCTTGCCACGTATCGTAGCGTTGGATGCACTATGTCAGGATTCTTTCTCTCCCTTCCCCGCGGCTATTGGGTGATAAAAGGCTCAAACGTGTGAACATCAAAACCTACATCTGGCTCATTGTACCCCCTAACTTTCCTATAAAACTTCACCTAAAAATCCAAGCTAACTCTGGATGAGTGAAAGAGTGGGCCTCATACCCTAGATGGAATCTCACTATCTTCCCTCTCTTTCTATTAGTGTCCCTCGAGACCATGGACGAAAATTCCAGGGTGTACCTAGTGTAGGTGGGGGCTTCCACCTTAGTGAATTCATTAAGCCCAATCCTTCGCAACAACACCTGGACTAGTTTGTAGAGCCCGAGCTCTACAAGGGTCCTCACATCTACAAACTTTATCTCCTGGATGGGGCATCCAACAAGTTGTTCCCACCGCTCTTGGTGCTCCTGATGGAGTGTATTCAACCCCATGAAAGGTTCACTATATTTCCCTCTATGTCTACGAGGCATGATAAATAATGTAGCACACAGACAACACCAACAATAATACTAGTATAAAAACTCTCTCTACCAAATACCCCAACTCAAAATATTCTTCCACAATAATCCAACAACCACACTAAAAACCCTAAATATCAAGCATGCAAATATCCAAGAATTTCACAGGAAATTCAAAATCCCAATTCTTCCAAATAACCAAAAAATTCGGCCACATACCTCTAGTGATTATTTTCCTGATGTTTTTTTCTTGAGAAGTGTATAGGAATCCTCCTTTATCATTTGAAGCAATCTCCAACACTCGCAATGGACCAAAACATTGATTTTTTGGGGGAGAAAATTCAAGTGCTGGCCAAACTAAATCTCTAATTTCCTGGGCAAAACCGTGAATTTTTTGGTAACTAATTAATGTGTTTTGTTAGGCTTGGAAAGAAGAAGTTTTGGTACCAAATGGGGGTAAATCGGATGAGAATTGATAAAGGTATGGCAAAAAAATGTTTATGGGATGAGAGGAAGTGAGGAACTCGGTTTAAGAGGAAGGAGAAGAAGCGTGATGAACACGGCTGACACAGGGGGGGGGATGTAGAGAGGTCTAGGAGATTTTTGATTGGGCTGGTTGGGTAGGCTACACGGATCCCTAGGACATCCCCGGTTGGCATGTGGAGGCCTCGTGTTGGCACGTTTCCCTCCATGCCATGGCGCGCGTCTCTGCCTCATGTCACCTAATCAGTCTTGTGCTGATGCGGCCCACATTAGTTATGTTACACATTTGTGCCAACTTGGTCTAGCACGAGGCTTACTTGAATCTTTCCCTTCCAACTTTTCCATAACATTCCTGCACCCAAAAATATGAAAAATGGGAGTAGTATTGTTCTAAAACAATTTTGAGGACTAATAATCCTTAAAACACCACCAAAATTAAAACACTTTCCCGAAAATTGACAAGAATTTTTTAAAAGCTGCTAATGTAAAACAGAAAGCACTGTATTTTTTATTTTCGTCCTCACAACTTATTATTTCATGCATTTTGAAAATAATAAAAATGGTTTGATGGGTCACCGGAATCACCATCATTGACACCACCAACAACCACGTTCTTATGGGCGGGTCTCCATATTACCTTCGGTTTGCCCTTCACCTTGGGAGAAATATACCAAACATGTCCATCTTTATCAATCATAGATGCATTTTTATTGAGTTTGGGAGTAGGAAGGGGTTTAGGAGTTGTCAACTCCTTAACCAGTTTCTTTCTTCGCTGTTAATAGTGTTAAATATTGGAAGCAAAGCACCTTTAATCACACTAGAATAGACATGCTTATCAACAAAGGTATCATCACTAGGTTCATTCAAATAAGATAGAATATGTAAGGTCTCTACATCGGGAAATACCTCATCATCTTCAAGAATCTCATTTAGGCATTTAACATCTTCAACTATGCAAGAGTTTTCACGTTGAGCAAGTTCATCACACAAGGTTATGACTTTGCACACAAGAGAGAAATTAGGTGAATCATGATTAAATGTATAGATATCAAATCCCACCTTATCAATATCATCATTTAGGGTTATTTTCCTAAATGAATGTCTATCTTAGTCCTTGTAGTTTTAAGAAAATGCCTTTCCAATAAAATTGAGGGTGCACCACCATCGTGCGCTACGTTAAGAACACAGAAATCACCCGGAAAACACTAAATTATCTACTCTAACCATTACATCCTTAACTAAACCTTGAGAGCTAGCTTGAGAGTGATCGGCTAATTGTACAATTACCATAGTTTCCTTAAGTTCACCTATGTCTAGGTTCTCCTAAAGGCAAGAAGGGATAACATTAATAAATGCCCCTAAATCAATCATAATATTTTTCATCAATTTACCACCTAAGGAGATAGGAATTGAAAACATAACGGGGTCATCACATTTCTTTGGCATGTTCATATGATTAAGAGTAGCCACTCCCCTTATTTTCAATTTTCCTAACTTCCTAATTGGTTTGTTCATTTTCTTAGTGCATGCAACTATTAAAAAAATTAGCATAAAAAGGAACATGCTCAATCAAGTCCATAAATGAAACGCAAACCTCAACCTTCTTGAAGATTCTGCGAATGTGCTCATCGGTGGTTACCACATTCGGCCTTCCCCTAAGTGCACTCAGGAAAGGTGGTCGAAGATTCACCCACACCTCGGGTGTTGGAAACTCCTTAATGGGATCCTCCTCTATAACCAATTCATGATCCTCCAAGTTGGTTTTGTTGATCTTCACAACTAAATCTTCTTCTTGTAATATTTCCTTCTCGGTCTCACGTACCTCCTTCCCGTACCTTAGCTTCAAAGCCCTCACATTCCTCGGATTGATCTCCGGTTGGGAAGGAAGCTTTCCAAACTTTTTGGCCTCAATTCAGCTCACCTAGGTGCCGAGTTGCTAGACTTGTATTTTAAGATTTTTTAAGATTGAAAAAGTCCTAGTCCTGAGATCTTCAATCTCACACTGTGTTCTCTCCGCAAAAACATATTGTTTCTTAGCCAATTGAGAAATTGCTTCCAAGATTTCTTCTCGATCCAACTTTTAGAGTGAGAAGTTGTTGTTGGAACCCTTCGCCCCTTGGTTAGGGTTGAGGTGGAGCTTGTTCGCCTCAGTTGTACCCTTGAACTTGATTCTTCTTACGCCAATGGAAGTTTGGGTGATTGCGGTACCTAGGGTTGCAGGTATTCATATTGGGGTCTTGCATTTCACCTTCTTGGTTCTCTCGGAACCCTTGTTGTTGTTTCCCCTACCAAATTATTACCTATTTTCGTCATTTAATTCCAATGCCTTCATGTTCTCCAAGTCTTCCACCACTTGTGGACAAGCATCAGTGTTATGGTCAAGACTACAAATGCCATAAACCTTGACTTGCTGAACTCTCCCCTTAATAAATTCCTGTATCCTGAAAGCAAGCGCTTGGAATTACTCTTCTAGCTTGGGGGATTGAGACTGTTCATCCACGGTCTTCACTCTAGATCTTGTACCAAACTACCTCGTTCCATTGGCTATTTCTTCAAATATTGTTGTCGTGTCCCTTGGGCTTTTGTTGGCGATTGAACCGTTACACGTGGCATTCACCAATCGCATATCATATCACATAACCCCTCGAAGAAGTAATATACCAAGTCCCCCTCCCTGGACGGATGATATGGAAAACTTGCTAATAGCCTCTTGAATCATTCCTAATACTCGTAGAGGGATTCATTTGTGAACTGAGAGATATTGGAGAGCTACTTCTTCAAACCCACTGACTTTGAAGTTGGAAAGTATTTCTCAAGAAATATTTTCTTCCTAATGTCCATCCAGGAGACAATGCAATAGGGTGGGAGGTATAACAACCAATCTTTTTCCGCATCCTGAATTGAGAAGGGAAACAACCTCAAATTGTAATCCTCCCCCGAGACTCCCGATGGATTTTTATTGGTACACACTAGATGAAATTCCATAAAGTGTTTGGTCGGATGTATTCAAGTTAAGAACTAGACCTTTAGACTAACATCCTCGAAAATTACACCAAAATTTTACCCCACCCTTCCCCTCGTTGCTAATAAATAACCTTTTCACGTAAGATCTCCTATTAACCATGAGAGAGCTTTCAAAGATAAAGAATTTGTATTTATGCTCTTGTTCTTACTACTATGCTAACTAAAGGGTAGATAGTGCTAAGATCGAGGCCGTCCACAGAGATGTTAGGGACCTAAGAGAAAACTAAACAGAGCCGCGATCCGGTTTTCAATCTGACACTTCAGGAATAGTCAGTGTTGGTAAAATAGCTGGGGGGGGGGGGTTACTAGAAACTACTAGCATGAAAGTTAACAGAGAATAGACTCTATGAACTAGCACTTGGGGAGTATTTGCGTACCATGATAATTGTTGTTTCAATCCTCGATTCCATCACATACAAGAGCTACAAACCTATTCTAGTTTTTATGACACGTGGTGTGGTTGATGGTCAACACTTCCTCATACCTATTACGTAGGGTGCGTATGTAATCTTCCATCGGCACTTCCTCCATAATTAAGGGAGTGCAAAAATGACCCTGCCTGCTGTACATATCTGAATCCCCTCTTCCCGTGCTATGATGTCCCGAGAACTACACCACAAATACTTCTCCCTAGGACTAAAAAGGCAAAAGGGGCAAACCACCTTATCGATGGCTCTACGGTTGCAAAACTAACCCTAGTTTGCTACTTTAGCTATCTCTATCTGTAACCCTTCAGACCAACTCGCTAGCTAACTAGTGTATGGTTGATTATATCGTTGAATCGGCAAGCCACATGCACACACCACACGATTCTGGACTATCGTTACCTAATCACATCTAGGTTTCCCTCCTCGGGGGATATCGATAATTGTACCAACATGAAATTAGACTACTGTGTGTGCCAATCTTAGTGTGACGATTATGGAATTAATAAGAACATGAAGAATACGTCAACATAATAATCACAAACATATAGAAATTGGTATATCTAAGGAATCTCAAAAAATAAACATTAATTCATGAATACAATACAAACCCCAAGTGAATAAATTACTCTCTAAGCAATGAACCTATTATTTAATTGGATTCAACACTTTTGGGCAAAAGAAAAATAAAGAGAAAAAATTCTAGAGAGAAAGAAGAGCTCCTTTCTCTCTCTATCCTACTCTTGAATTCTAAAAATGTGTCTTAACTTAAACCTTAGTAGACAAAGGTCCATACATATAGTAGTAGGGAATTGGGCCTTGAAAAAAGCCCAAAATAGGCCTAGAAACACTAACAGCTGCAATTGATGAGGCCAATGGAAAATGGCGTGGGTTGTGCAGGGTCGTGCCGGTGTGGGGTGGTCGGCACGGGCCACCGGCTGGAGCCTTGTTTTATACTTCTGATCTGTGTGCCCCGTGTTGTTTGGCATGACTCATCAGTTGGAAGGACTTTTTTCTCAGTTGAACGGTGTGAGCCATGTCATTTTTCACACCCATGGGTCGGTCTTCACTTTTGGAACTTGAAACGGTGCAGACCCTGTGAAACTATATGGTCTACGCCCATACTTTGCCTTAGGAGCGAACTTGGGGACACATGAGGCATGAACTGGAACAACCCATTTTGAGGGGACATGCACACCCCGTGTTACGTGTCACAGTCCGTGCTAGCCACCACTGGTATGGGCCATGCTAGCATGGCTTGGCCCGTGTTGGGCTTCTGGCAGGTCGGTTGGCGGGACAACTGAATTGGATGCTGGGTAGGCCGACTGATTTGGATGGTTATCGCCGTCTTCCATTCCTGACCTTTTTTAACTTTAAATCCACCTATTCTGGCTCAATTCCATCTACTACATTGCAGTTTGATTCCGTGGACTTCTATCTACTACTATCCTCATGAATGAGTTTCACTATCTTTTACCATTATTGCGAATGGCTTTCAAATATCTTGTACCACCCTTGTGGATGACCTTCTACAAAAGTGATGTAAAAATACTCACGAGCAACCTACGATAAGACACAAAGGAAAATCTAGTTATTACAAAGTATCCATTAGATTCAATTAAGTTTACAAAACTAGGGATTTAGACAAGAAAACCAATAATGGTCGTCTAAACCCTTTGTCGTGTAAACCTAACTAAAACTCACAACTAACCAAACAAAACATGATAATAAATGTGTCAAATTCATTGGTTAACACATGCATAAAAGTGCACATCATATTTCCTCATCCATAGCAAAAATCCATCAAGGATCTTGAAGAGTAGTACGATAGTCGCGAGCCTTGGTATGAGCAACTAGGAACTACAAAAAATAGGACCTTTTATCTCAGTTCTACAAGAATTTTTACTGCAATTTTAGTCCCAAAAAATTGAGGTACATACTGGCATAATAAAAGTAAACTTTTTACCTTAGTTTTTTTTATAAATAGGTTGGGGTTTATATTAAAAGGCTCCCCATGCCTGTTATAAGAGAAGAACTGATAATGTTTTACATACTGCTCAAAAACTGAGTGATGATAAAAGAAACCTTGATACATAAAAGGAGATATGAAAAAGATAATGAGAATGTCCTATCTATCTTCCATGTGATTCCATTTCATAAATCTCCACCCCTTGTGTTAATTCATGAAATGGCCAGACATGGAAGGAGATAACATGTTCCAGTCGCATAGATCGGCCTCCGGTAGTAGTTCGTCGAGTTTGCACATGAATTTGCACATGAAGTAGCACCAAAAACGGATGGATGTAAGATCTGGCATACTGAGATGGCCAGCAAAAGATCTGAATGCAAGTGGATCAAAACATACTGAGGTGCAGCAGGAGATGGGACCAAAATGAGCATTCTGGATGGAAGATGCGTCCAACAGTGGTGCAGCAAGAATCCAAAGGTTTCCTGTAACCATTGTTTGCAGGATTTGCTTCTACTGATCCTGCTTGGTAATCTGAAAAAAAGAGAAAAAAAAGAGCAGCAGTACCTCATTGTCGAAGAGAAAAGATATTGCATAATTGGAAGACAACGACAAAACTAAAAATGGAAAACAACTACAACAGCTTCCAAAATAGCAGCCGCTATGGACATGAAATTAAGGTGGATTGAAAATCACCGTTCTCAGATTAGGAATTTGCATTTCATCCAAAAGAATTAGTCCCCTAGTTCTAGAGTCCATATTGCACCGCTCAATTCTGTGAGTGAGCTGATTAACAATCCATTTTCCTCCATTTGTAGCAATAGAATCAGCCACCATATTGCTTTGACTATGTATATGAACCAGTGAGACTCCTGAAAGCATATCCTTAATTGTTCTACATAGGATCTAAAGATCAAAAGAAGCTTTAAGAGGGGATTGGATGTAAGTTACATCATTTTTACAATCCGTTTCCACAATTTGTAAACTAAGATTCTCCTTCCGTGCGAAAGAGATGCCTAATTCAATAGATATGAGCTCAGCCTCAAGAGGTGAGGCAGCTGCCCTTTTCTCATAAAAAGCATCCACCACCTTACCTTTGTCATCCCTAAAAATGATACCATGAGAAGACAAATCACCATGTTTACCTTTTTACATGGTAAAAGGTACTTTTTACCTTAGGTTTGGACGACGTCGGCAGGTATTGTAACCGACGTCGATCATAGCAAGAAGGCAGAGAATGAGAGACCACTGGTGCAACTTTGTTCAGACCAAAGTCAGTCTGAATGAGAGCGACATCGAAGACGCTTGTAACTGACATCGTACGCTATGGGAAAATCATGTCGTGTGCATGCTGATGTGGAACTACGACCAATAAAACATCATTTTGAAAGGCTTATGTCACACACAATGTATCAACACTGGTTTGTGCAATGTTGGTAAGACATTGTCGATGTACGCCGCTTGTTCATTGGGGAGACGTCAATTCTCGTACAATAAAATAACATTTTTTATTTGATTAAATAAAAATTCATTCTTGGCTAGCCATTGCATGTTAATTAATATTCGATAACTCATGAAATAGTTAAACATCATACAACAATCAATTGTTCAATTAATGAAAATGGAATCACATGATAAAACCCACACAACTGTTACATATATTACAAATATATGCTACAACTATTAAAATACACAAGGTTGATATGAAATCAAATATTATTGATATTGAACCTCCATTTTCTACATTGTACGACATTAACAATGTCATGGAGATTAGTGAAATGACAAGTCCATCGATCTACATGCTGAAAGTCCATCGATAACTCCCTTTGTCCTATTACAACCAATCCACAAGAAACAAAATTTATGTTAGAAATTGGGAGTCTCCAAATGAAATACACAAAATATAGTTATACATAGAAGGCATTAATCTTAACCAGAAAAACATAACTCACCTGCTTGAGTTCGACGTCGCATACATGGGACAATGATGTCACATAGGATGATGTGCACACCGATGTCAAACATTCATATTTTTTAAGTGTTTCCTAGACATGTATGACATCAGTCTTTGTTTGGTACCATATCATAAGGGCCGGTGAACTGTGACCGATGTCGCACATTCAAAGTGTGTTCTTACGAAAATGTAATCATTGTCCATAATCAACCCTAATCTAAACCTTTTTTCTCACTACTTACAAACACGGAATTATTTTGAAAGTACAAACACTATACATGATGTAAAATGTAACACAATCATCACACTTCATGAATATATTCAATCTTTGTTCCATGAAAAAAAATAAATTTACAAAATCACTAACAAAATTGCAAAATGAACATGGAATGGATGGAAAACTACCTCAATTAATTTGTACTCGGAGATGCTCTATCCTATAACACTTGTTGACGTTTGAGAGGAGAAATTTGAGTGTGCACTTTAATTGTTGTAATTGTGTAAATGGAAAGAATCTTGGGAGTTGGGTTTGGAGAAAGTGTTTTGGAAATGTGAAATTGGTAACTTAAATTTTCACCTCAAATTTTTTATGATTGCTAGAATTTTCAGGGTAACGGACATTGATAGCAGGTTGGTTGTAGTATCGTTCAAAGCAAGGTTCTTGCGATGTTACATAAATGGGCCATACTGTAATTTTTTAAAAGTGTCGTCAAATACTCTATGTGAATATTTTGGTCCTCCCATTGACCCGTTAATGCTCAAATCATATTAACATGTTCGTGAAAATGTGAATTACATAAGGGTATCTCCAATTTTCATTCCGAGTTTTCACACTTTCTTGGATGGACCTAAGTGCAAAAAGTAAAAAGTTTATCAGTTGCTCCAAAATCAATTTTGATCGTCCCAGAAAGGAGCTTTTCCATCCCTAGTCTATCTTATAATCCCCGAGAGTGATAGAGAAACCGTCCTGATCCCACAAAGACTTCAACAAGTTCTTCTGATTAATCTTTTTTTTTTACTTAAAACTAATCATCTAAAATTTACTCTATACCATGAACTAGTGCTTTAAAAAAAATTAATGGATGAAATTTTATAATATTTATTTCATCAAAAATCAATAATATGTAATCTCGTGTGAATCTACGTGGTGGAAATTATCGTTCTCATAACGCTCATCATAAGGGTACTAATGGAATACTAATAAAAATGATCACACACTACTTTGGTTTGTGTCCCTCTTAGACAGTACGCATAACTCTATATAAAAAATTTTGTACTTATGTTTGGGTTTAGAGTTCTGAAGCTTAGGGAACATTGAAGGAAGTTTGAGCCAAAGTCTA
>JAULKK010025507.1:0-19543 GCA_032355705.1 Rubia peregrina
CCTAAATTACTCATTTGCTTTTAACACGTTATCCAAGACACATGTTTGACCGTTAATATGTTCACATACGTATAATAATGACAAATAAAAAAAATCCAGAAACTACTTGCTGCGACGAATTGAACAATATCATATATGTATATATTATTGTTCATATATCTATTCAAATATGCGATCAAACTTTGATAGAAAAAGTGTCCAAAAAGCAAATGACTAATTTAGGCTGGGACAGAGGGAGTATCAATTATGAAACCCTAAAATTAATATTAATATTTTCTTTTTTATTTCAATTCCTGCTAAACCTATTAGTAGTATCAATTATGAAACCCTAAAATTAATATTAATATTTCCTTTTTTTATTTCAATTCCTAAACCTATTATCGGTTATGAAACCCTAAACCACCCCCTAGCGGCGGCGCCTGCCAACACTTCACCGCCCAAATCGTTCCTCCGGCGGCCTCCCCGGTTCACCACGCCTCACCCCAGTCCTCTCCGTCCGCCCTAACGGTTCTCCCCAACCAACAAATCTCAGATCTGCTATCAAGCCGGACGGTACCCACCCCCCTCAACCAAATCTCATCACAAAAACAACCAACATGAAGGTACCCGCCCCACCTCGGGAAATTTACTTCATAAAAAATGGGTTTTCGACCAATAAAGGGTAAAATGGAGCTTAGGCGGCCCGCGGGAAACAAGAAAATAAATACTAACCTTTTCAGACATTCAAACGCGATGGTGGTCAGGGACGGTCGGCGGCGATCGGCGGCGAACGACGTCAGGCGGCGGCGGGCGGAGGCGATTCCAGCAAGAGGGAGGAATGACTCTGGAGACGATGAGCGGGGAAAGAAATGGGAGAAAAGGGAAAGGGATTAAGAGGAGGGGTACTAAAAAGGGGTCTAAAATTGATAGTAAAATAAAAACAAAAATGCATAAATTATACAAGTATCTATACGTATTAGGGCGTAACAAGTAAAATACAGGACGTGATATAGCAACACCCATATATATACAATCTTGAAACAGGCCTTACCAAGAAATTGATGTTGACCAGCAATCAAATTAGAATGCCTTTTAGCAGGTGATGCTCATCACGACATATATGCATCACGATGCACACCTGCCTTTTAGCAGGTGATGTTCTACACGGTATAATGTACTCTCTCAGTTTCATTGAATATTGACACACTTTTCCACAAGTAACCAAAGGTCTACAACTTATAATGTATTAACTAAATCTTTTTAAAATTAAAGTCATCGTAACACTTTTTTTAGCAACACTTATTAAAATATTACTCCCTCCGGTCCTCTTGACCACCGTTTTTTTCATAGCATGTTTGACAATTGATAACTTTTATTATATGTAATAACAGATATCATGTGAGATGTTTTTGGATTCTCCGTACATGTAGTTTCTAAAAAGTAAAATTTTATAATTCGTTATTGTAAGCAACCAAAGTTATCGGTGGTCAAACATGACTTGAAAAAATATGAGGAAAATGGGGCCATAATTAGAGGACCAGAGGGAGTACGATATGTTATAAAGTGTAACATAAACTTTTGAAAAATGTTACCTAAATCATAAAGAGTGTTGCATTAGATCTAATGCAATATAACTTATGGTAATACTGGTAAACGTGTTGCAATATGTCTAACTTAGCATTTTTAGCACCTAAAGCAACACTTTCAAAGTGTTACATTAGTCTCAATTTTTAGTGGTGTATGGAGTACAAACTAAGGCTAATGTAACACTTTCCTTGCAATACTTATTAAAAAAGTTACAATAACTTATAAAGTGTTACTTAAACTTGTGAAAAGTGTTACATAAATATTGGAAAGTGTTACCTAAAATTTAAAAAGTGTTACGTTAGATCTAATGTAACATCACATAAGGTAATACTTGCAAAAGTGTTACTTTAGTTGCTAATAATGCTAAGTTGAACCTATTGCAACACTTTTACAAGTATTACTTTAGGTGATGTTGCATTAGATCTAACGTAACACTTTTTAAAATTTAGGTAACACTTTTCAATATTCACGTAACACTTTTTAATGGTTTAAGTACTACTTTATAAGTTATTGTAACATTTTTAACAAGTGTTGCAAAGAAAGTATTACATTAGCCTTAGTTTGTAGTACTAGTGATATTACTCTCTCCGTTCTAGCCAATTTTGCACACTTTGACTTTCGTCAGTTGACTAAAAAAAGTTTGATCATTGATATCTATAATTATGTGTGAATACAAGTTATAAAAAGTTGATATTTTAAAAATATATGCTATTACGAACCCTAACATGAAGATCACATATGACAATATCTTAATTTATTTATCAATTTAAATTTGAGGTAAAAGTTATGTAATTTTGACTAAATGAATAGTGTAATTGCAGATTGGACTGAGACAGATGGTGTAGAAATTTTAGATCCTAATCACTAAGAAATGCTTTAAGACATATTATATTGTAATGAAACATAAAATATTTATTATCCCGAATTTTAACACTTCATCATTGACTATATCTTTCTTTACCTATGCCTAATTAGTAATTACAAAATATTAACATTTTAGAATTGTATACTTTTTAAAATTTGTTTCTAATGATGATCATGAATTTAGATTTTTTTTCTCTTTCAAAATTTACAATTCCATATATATATATATTGTATTTTTCTAATTCAATCAGCAATTAATCAAGAATTGCTGATATTATTTCCAATATAAAAGTTTTAGATCTACATTGTACGCAACAATATAATATTACCTTTACAAGTTATTCTCTTATATTTGATTCTAATTCCGCATCTATAGAGATGATTGCAAAATTATAACAATCACCAACATACTATATAATTAGAATCGTACCCAATAAGTTTCTTGGCATTACAGAAACTATCCCCCTTAAGGTAGGCCGGCGATCGGAAGAAAGGAGAGCATGGAGACGGAGCCCTATTCATCAGAAGCGGCGGTTGAAATCCCAGACGATTTATGGATCGAAATACTAGCCAGAGTTCCCAGCAATCTGGTCCTCAAATTTCGCGGTTTATCCAGATTTCACCGAGATTTGATCAACAGTCCCAATCTCATCGAAAAGCATTACGATCTGTCACACAGAACATCCTCCTACGTTCTTGTTAGTTGGCCAAAGGCTAATTACTGGGTGAAGAAGGCTGATTTAACCAGTTTCGGCAAATTAGTGCTCTACACGTTGATTCCTCCTCCCGGCAATAAAGGCAAAGGGTGTTGCAAGGGCACTGTGTTGTTGCGTTCGCCGGAATGCATCGTGCTGCGGAACCCATCAACCGGGGCCTCCCGGAGCTTTCCTCATGCCGACGGCCTGCACATCACATACTCTCTTGGAAAAGATCAGGTAACCGGCGACTTCAAAATATTGAAGGCGGTGGAGAGGCGGCAAGGGCCGTATTAGCGCAGAAATTGATTGTTGGAGAAAGATCATTAAGGCTAAGCACCATCTGAAACCGGCGACCTTATTGTTACTGCTTTTGATTTCTCAGCTGAAAAGTTGGGGGCTGAGGACCTTTATATTATTAGTTGATGATCACTTGATAGTTTTGATCAAACTAGTTAGCGCTGCTTCTGTTATTCATTTTCACACAACTTGGTAATCAATTCTATTGCCAATGATTTTACATATCAGTTTGTCTTTGTCATGTGTTACTCTTACCATTGCATGATAAGCTCCCTCTGTCTCACGCTTAATTGCAAAAAAACATTTTTTACGATTTTCAAAAAACATGTTTAAAATGTTTAATATTTTCAAAGGACATGTTTAGCTGCATCGCGCCCAGTGGCGGAACTAGGGCAGGATCTTGGGCGGGGCTGACCAGGGCTGGGATGAGCGGGGCCTGCAGGGGCGGGAATGAACCTATTCGTTACTTGCTGCGCTTTACTGAGATTTCTACTCGACTCCTTTACTTTGGCTGAATGCCATTAACGAGCTTGTTTTCATGTGATTTGAGCTAATTGCAGTTACTGTACTGTCAGTTTGTTCGATTTTGTGTGAATATTCGTTGCGTTGTGGTTTGATCCGAGATAAAACGGTAGACTCTGGTTTCGATGAACGCTCATGTACATGATAATATCTACAGCTGCTGATTTTATGAGAGAGGGAGAGAGTTGTTTCTGTTACTCTTGCTGAAGTTTTTCAGTTTGATTTTGTCATCAGATCGCTTATGCAATATTTAGGTGTCATTTTATTTCGAGGCGAAATTATTTGGAATATCTAGTTTATGTATTGATCTTATTGTTAATTGTATTGTGTATTAAATTTGCAGTAATCTTTGATGAGAAAGCATAGTGGGGATATATCTATTTTCTTGAGTCTTCTGTTGCTGAAGCTTATATAAATCACAGAACAAGCCAGTTCATCAGCAACTCTACTTGTCAGATTTTATGAGTTTATCTTTCTTCATGAATGTCATTAGGCTGATGCAATGCAAATTTGCAGGGATTACCATTGCTGAGTATTTCAAAGATATGGGTTATAATGTGTTAGATTCACGAGCTTGGTTTTATGATAGAAGCTCATGAATCTTACTTGGTATTAGAGCCCAATGTTGGCCTGATCGTGTCCACTGATAGGCCCTTGACCTCTTTTTTGTTCACGTTTGCGTGATGAATAAAATCGTTACACGTGATGGGGCGTGTTTGAAATTTTTACATTGGTGGTTGACAAGTATTTGTTTAGTAGATAAGATCACGAATCACTTCTTTACAGAACCAATTGATTTTATGATAGAAGTTCATGAATCTTATGTAACGTAACCATGATGGCTTATTCGACATCCCCATGTGTGAGTACTTGCTAGATATTCCCTGCAAATGGGGACTTTAATTCGCTTCATTAATTTCCCATGTGAGTACTTGCTAGACTTCAAGTGGGGACTTGGCCTACCACAACACGTACACACACTTTCATTCGTCACTAGGGAAGCTTTCTTTCCAGAGAGTTCTCTAGCCACCAAACCGGAAAACATCACCGATTTCAGCCAACCCATCGCCAAGGGTGAAAAAGCCGCTGTGCTTTTAGAATTACTACCTCCGTCCCCATATAAGCTTCCTGATTGTTTTTCACAGTTTTCAATAAGCATGTTTGACCGTAAATATTTCTAGTTGTACATAATAATGTTGCATAAAAAATTAATATTTAGAAAATAGATGTTAAGACAAATCTAACGATGTGTCACATGATATATTTATTGTTAATATATTAATTTATATTTAGGGTCAAAGTCTGTAAAGTTTGACTCTGAAAAAGCAAATATGAAGTTTAAAGTGGGACGGAGGGAGTAGAATTTTAAAAAAGAAAATAAGTAGACTAAATAAAGTGAATAATCAAAAAATAAAAGTATCCACATTAAATATTTTATGGAGAAACCTAAAACTAATAAATTAAACACCCATATATGCATATTATTTATTTTTATATAATATCAAATTTAGTTTACGTGCATAAATAAATTTGCGTCAGTATGACGCATTAAATTTGGGTTGAACGGAGTCCTGACAAATTTTGGCCACCCACTTCCCCCACACTTGGTGTCAGATGCCTTTGTATGGGCAGGTGGAGTTTTTCGGCCCACCTTTGCCCCTCATTGTGCCCTTTTGGGGCGAAGAAGAGCCTTTCACTGGGTTTTCTTCGGTTGGTGGGTTTCCGACCATTGCCACTGTTAGAACCGTTGGTGAAGCCATTGATCTCCAATATGTTTTAAAATGAAAGAGTGAGAAAAATGGAGTTTTAAACGATAGAAGGATTGTCAAAAAAAATCTAGGGAATGAGTGTGAGTTGGGGGTGAATTTATAGGGAGAGTTTATGGAGAAACAACTTTTGAGTGACACGTGGCTTCATTTACGAAGGTCAAACATTGTCGAACGGATATGTCAAAAATTTCTCCCATTTTATTACTAGATTTCATGTATTTTTATGTGTTGAGCGATTTGGACGAGGCAAAAAGGATAATTATGCATTTTAACTCAATAGAAGATGAATGGGTGAAAGTTTGTGTGTGCACGTGCAATTTAAGAGCTGTGTAATGGCTACTTTTATATTTTGAGCAATTTGGACGGTGAAAAGGATAATTATGTATTTTAACTCAAAAGAAGATGAATTGGTGAAAGAGCGTATGCGCAAGTGAAATTAAAGAGCCATGTAATGGGTATTTTTATTATCTTTTATGTCGCACTAGATTGTAACTCTCCCACTGGAAAGTTATATCATTCCACTGCCCACCTCAAATTAGACCCTGATCACCACTCCGGGGACCGTCAAAACCCCTAATTTTGTTTTCTTCTTTATTTCAGACACAAAAATATAGAAATTCGTGGCTTTATCAGTGCTTCAAAAGTATAGAAATTTGTGGCTTTATGTTCGTGCATGTTATTTAGAACCACTTCTTTCAATATGAAACTTATGTTGCACGAGTGAATATGTTAAAAAAATTCTCCAATTTATTACTTTATTTTATATGTTGTGCAATTTGGATGAGAGAAAAAAGAAGAAGATAATTGTGTATTTTAACTCAAAAGAAGATGAATCGGTAAATGTGTGAGTGTGCACGTGCAATTTAAGAGTTATGTAATGGGCAATTTTATTATCCCTTATGTTGTGCTAACTTATTATAACTATGCTTCTAGAAAGTTGTACCATTTTACTACCTGCTTCAATTTGCCCCAAATCACCCGTTGGAGGGCCGTCAAAACCCTTGCTATCTTTTTCTCTTCTTCATTATAAACACAAAATATATAAATTCGTTGCTTTATCGGTGCTTCAAATGGCAGCGATGGTCAGAGACCCAATTGGCAACCTGGGACTCTAGGAGACTCCTGGCGAAAGTCTCTTTGTCCTCCCTGAAGACACAATGAAGATAAAAGGCAGGCTGGAAAAATCCACCTGTCCGTACAAAGGCGTCCGGTAGCACGTGTGGGGAAGTGGGCGCCAAAATCTGTGAGCCCAACCGCGGTCTGCAGATGTGGCTTGGATATGGATGACAACAAGAAAACTCTAACATTCATTTGCCCGCCTGAGTTTTCATATATCAACCTTAGGTGGACCCCACATAGATGGTGGCTTTCTTTCTAAGTTCGCTTTTGGTTCCACCGCCGCTGGTGCCACTGCGATGGCCGTCCCGATTGGGCCGGAGGTGCCAGCATTACCGGGAGATTATAAGTCTATTTTGAAGGATCGCGTCGAATGTCTGCCAGAGGTGGATGATTCATAAATATAGGCAGTAACTGATGCAGGACTCCGTTCAATTAAAATTTAATGCGTTAGACTAACGCAAATCTATTTATGCACGTAAACTAAATTTGATATTAAACATAAAATAAATAATGTGTATGTATGTGTGTTATGTTCATTAGTATGTGTGTTCTGTTCATTAGTTTTCGGTTCCTCCCTAAAATAATTAATGTGGGTACTTTTATTATTTTCTATGTCATTCACCCAATTTAATCTACTTATTTTCTATTTTAAAATTATATTTAGTTTACGTGCATTGAACGGAGAAAAATTAAGTGTTCATAATTATCAGTTTATACCAACTTTTCCTCTATTGAGCAATCGAGTTAGATATAAATCAATGTGAATTGAGTGAAATATCATTGTAATTAATTATGAATAGTTATTGTACAGTGCAAATATGCATATTATTTAAACACGTTTCATTCATTATGACACTTATATTGCACGAGCGAATATGTTAACGAATCTCCAATTTCACTACTCCCTCTATTTTTCTATTTGTGGCACACTTACCTAATTGAGATGTTTCTTTTTAAATGACACACTTTTCATTTTTGGCAAGATTGTTTCAATTTCATCTATTCATTCTACTTTTAACTTTGTACATACAATTTCATCCACTTATTTTCTTTACCTAAATCCAAGCAGTCAAACCTATGGTGCCACTAATAGAGAAACCGATGGAGTACTAGATTTTATGTATTTTTTAATATGTTGTGCAATTTGGATGAGAGAAAAAAGTATAATTATGTATCCAGCTTATATTGCACTAGCATTTTTTTTACCGTAGTTAATTATTCTATGTTGCAATCTTATCAGAAATGAAATTCCAATTTGATTGATGTAGCAAACTCTTCTTTTATGCTCTTCTGATCTTTTGTATGAGGGTATTGTGCATCCAAACTGGATGTAATTTGGAGATAAATGTGAAAACAAGCTTACATCAAATGCATTAATGTGAGTGTAAATGAAGGAGAGAAGAAAACTAGGTGAAGGAAGATAAGCACATGGTTTACTAGTTTGTTCTATCTATTAGATTATTTGTGAACCCCAAGTGCTGCATCACATGCATTATGTGCGAGGATGTGAATGTGAGTGTAAGTGATGTAAGAGTGAAAGAGAGAAGATAAATTTACGGTGGAATGGTACAACTTTGCAGTGGTGGAGTTATAATCCAGCGCAATATAAAAGATAGCGAAATATCCATTATCAACTCTTAAATTGCACGTAAACGTGCACACTTTCACTAATTCATCTTCTTTTTGAGTTAAAATATATAATTATTTGTTTTTATCTCGTTCATATTGCTCAACATATAATAATACGTAAAATTTAGTAATAGAATTGGAGATTTATTTTGACATATCCGTTCGTGCAATATACGTGCCACGATGAATGAAGCGTATCTAAATAAAGTGCATATTTGCTCTAGAACTCATAAATTGCACCTGCACACACACACACTATCCTCAATTTATCTTCTTCCGAGGTTAAAATGCATAATTATCATTTTTTTCTCTGGTCTAAATTTCTCAACATATAAAAATACATGAAATATAGTAGTAAAATTGGAGAACTTTTTCAACATATATATATATATATTCGTGCAATATACGTGCCGCAATAAATGAAGTGCGTCTAAAGAACGTGCATATTTTCACGGTATGATGTCTGCGCGTATATAATTAATTATAATGATATTTCACTCAATTCACATTGATTTCAATTTGACTAGATTACTCAATAGAGGAAAAGCCGGTACTGGAAAAAAAGAAAAAAAATTGTTCATTAAATTGATAATTATGTCCACATTTTTCCTTTATTTATTCACGTAAATTAAATATAAATAAAATTTTAAAAATAGAAAACGAGTAGATCAAATTGAGTGAATAGCATAAAAAATAATAAAAGTACTCACATTATTTATTTTATGGAGGAAACTAAAAGTAATAAACAAAACACACATATATTACACATTATTGCTTTTATATATAATATCAATTTTAACCACACACATACACACACACATATATATATTCCCGCAGCCATGAAGCGAAAGTACAAGTGTGTTGTTGCAAAGCACATACTTCGTTGAATTTGGGATGCATCACCCTAATAGCCTCCATGTAGATCTCGATGTATGGGATGACATCCTCGTGATTGCAACGAAATAAAGGTGAGCTGCACACAAATCATCAGAAATGGGGTTTAGCAGCTTTCCCTGCTTAACACCCTGCCCTTCTAACCACTCTTCATGCCTAGATTTCGGAATGCCAACATAATTTACTTCCATCATATATTATGTGCAAAATTCAATACCTACCTCCACAATGTAACGATGCATAATACTTGCATCAGGCCTATACTGGTTCTTAACAAAGTGTTTAAAAAAATTCATGCATCCACCTCAGAAATACAGAACCACAGAGTTTGATCTCCCTCACTAAGTGGACTATCTAGTGAACCATAATATCAAATAATGAGGGGGGAGTACAACTCCATCTAACATATAAGTTTAACTATCATCGCCTACAAACGAGTAAGCTTGGAAACAGTAATGGTTTCGAACATATTAACTTGAAGAATAGGCAAAGCTTCGTGATGCACGATTTTACACGAAAGGGTAGAGACCATCTAATCTCGATGACATTCAATTCTTGCATCAAGTTGTGATAGTTATGTGATTTTAAACTAACCAACTTCAAATCAGTGAGAAAAACACATGAACTTATGTTTGAAGAATCAGATGCCGGCACCTTGACACCACTAAGGGTCTCACAATACGACTTCTTGTCCAACTCCGACATAGAAAGCAAGAGGGAGGAAGATAACAATCACTGCCATTTCTAACAGGACCCAAATATTTCTTAATACCCATTTCGACCATATAGGGATCGATTACCAATATTTCTTAAGTTTCTTCCACGTCATCCCCCGGTCGTGCCCTTTCGGCGTGCCATCGCAACAACTTTGCATCTTCTTCGGAAGAAAAAAACTTCTTCAACCGGGAATGATATGGAGATACCATGAAACTCTGCTTCAGCACCAACCGCGATTCCACCACGCTTTAAATTATAACAAGATCCACCACGCTTTAAATTATAACAAGATTCACCACAAACCTGACAATTGTCTAGGACCTTGTCTTCCTTCCCCATCTATAACATATCATCGTTGGGACATACATGCATTTTTTTCCCAATCCCAATCCCATTGGACATAGAAAATCACAAAGAAATTCTATTAGCGGGATACAATCGGTCAGGAGAAATATTTCCTTCTGGTAGAAAATCACAAAGAAATTCAAGAGTCTCTATCATCCCTTTTTCCGTCCAACCGTATTTCCCTTTCAAATTCATCAATTGAAAAGTGGCACTTAAAACCAATACCTAGCACCGTTGTACAAGGGCATCTTCTTATCGCAATGTAAAGCTTCAAGGACCTCGGTTTTACCATGAAAATATCTAGCAACATCCTCCATCATCTCCTCAAATACCTCATTCATAAAGAGATCATGTGATTTTTTACCAATTGGGCCTTCCTCCACACCCATTTTAGCCTCCTCGTGCCACACCTAAGAAATGTAACTAGTTTGAAATTCTCGCATTATGAGATGTTCACATAACTTCTTCCGAACCAAATATACATAATTTCTACAATCCTTACACGAGCAGCAAGCTCGCATCACACCATTCTTGGAAGTGTGTTCAAAGGCAACCACAAGAAAGAATTGTATTAAAGAAAAGTAATTTGGTGATTTTCTCAAGTCTCTACTAATCAATTCAATTTGATCCATGGTCGATTACCTATATTTGAGTGAAATTCAGAGCCCCATTAACAAGGAAGAACAACAAAAATTAACATTTAAGCAACAAACATTGAAATTTAACCATTCACATCAACAATTATTTCTAAATTAGGTCTCGAAACATTTCAACCCAAAATCAATGTCCTAAAACAAGTGTAATTGAATTGTTCGTACCTTATTCGATGCCAAACTTATACATTGCTAGTTCTTCATGATGCCAAATTTCCAAATTCATTTTTTAAAATGGGGTTTCATGAAAAAAAGGAAGATAAAAAATGGGTGTTGTAAAATTATATCATTTGTGGAAGTTCTGAACTCGGGATGGACTCAAAATGTCCCTTACACCCGATCCGACGGACTTTTGATTCCAAAACAAGGATATGAATGACTATCTGATTGCACATGCACACACAAACTCTCATCAATTCATCTCCTTTTGAGTTAAAATATGATTGCCATATTTTTTTTTGTTCAAATTGCTCAACATATAAAAATACACAAAATCTAGAGAAGAGTGTGTTTTTAACCTTACGTTTTGGTCGCACGTGCCAATCTAACTCTAGACTAGGTTGACTATTTGTCAACGACCAATTTGGCCGGAAATATATAAAAGACAATTTTACCCCTACTTAAAAATCTTTAAAAAAGAGAGTCTACTTTACCCTCATTTCTTAATACCTATTTATTTACCTTTTCCCCTTCTCCTTCCATCTTAAACTGACCCTTTTCCCTTTACTTAACCAACCCGTCCCTCCGTTCCATCAAATGTCACCACCATCTCCCTCCAGCGAAGAGTAATCAAGGCGTTGTCGGATTGTTGTCTGCAACAAAGATAGCCGACCTAGAGAAGAAGAGCAACATTGGGTTCCCAATTTTGGTTAAAAAATAGGGCACACATGCATCAGCTTCACAATTTTCAATTACACGCAACCTCCGACATCGTAGCTTGCCGGATCTGCTTAGCCACATCTTCAGCGGTGGTGACTCACCTAGTTCCTTCTGCTCAAGCTTCACCGGAACAAGGGACGAGGATGAGGAGTTATATTGGGACGAGGAAGAGGGGTGGCGCGGTGATGGGAATGTGACATGGTGGTTGGTGGCGTGGTGGTATGGAGGTGGCTAATGGCTAGGTGGTGGGGGAGATGGTTGTGGGCGGGAAAGGGTAAGGAGGATGGGAAGATGGAGGTGGACAGGCTCACCGGAGGAGGAGGAGGAGGGAGAGGGTGGTGGTGATGGTGCTGAGGTTAAAGGCAGAGTGGCGGTGGTGCTAAGCAAAACAACAGCAGTGATAGTGGCTAAAGAGGGAGAAAATAGTTTGATTTATCATAAGGGTAGAATGGTCAAGAAATTTTGAGTTTTAAGTCTAGGGGCATTTTTTCCAGATTAGGTCAACGCCTGAATTACTTCAGTCCACGCAGAAATAGTGCAATTTGGGTATATCTACACAATTACTTAATATATTAAGGTTATTTTAGGACTTTCAGATTTTACATAGTCATGGGTCATGTTGGCACTTTCGAAGTTTAATAGGGTTAGCATTGTACTTTTCCCTAAAATCTAAAATTGAATTAATTTTTTTGACATATCGGTTCTTGCAATATACATGCCACAATGAATGTAGCGCGTCTAAATAATTTACATCATAAGATATATGCGCATAGTTAATTATAGTGATATTCCGTGTGGCATACTAGGGTTTTTGCAAGATCCCTCGTTTTGTCAAAGATCTAAATTGCGCAATTCAGAGTCTTCACAAGGAATATCATATCACTTGTTATCATAGCAAAGCAAAAGATCCCTTTGGCCGAACTCATCAGGGGTTTCGAGTTTATTGCATTATTTATTTTCAATTTTTTTAAAAAAATATATAAACTCTTTTGTTTCACATTTTAACCGTATTCGTTTGATATTTCTTAGCAAGAGGAATGAATCGAGAGTCGAAGATCCTCGAAGAGTCCTAGAGTTAGAATGCTTCGGTATTAAATCCACCTTCACCTTCTTCAATCAAGTCATGAGGGCATCAAAGGGTCTGAGCGTTAACAAGTATTATCCGCCTTTACCTCCCGGCCAGTTTCATAGTTTTTAGGTAGCTTATACAGTTTATGCGCTTGTGATATTCTTCGTCAACTTTTCTGAAAAAATTATTGCATGCTCATATTCCCATTTGATTTCTTTATCGTTCTTTGATTCTGTGACTTGAATTGTTCTTGAATTCTTGACTGCACCTTATACAAAAAAAAAAGCATTGTGTCATTTTCCACATATAGTGTCATATTCTTGATTCTTACGATCTTGAATACCTCGAGGTTCATTTGAATCGAGAGAAAGTTGTCACAGATTTCTTATTCCAAGTTTTATATAGGTGATCTTTGTTCCAAAACTATTAAAAATTCAAAAACAAAGGGTATCAGATTTTGGTATTTTGAAATCGCAAATTGGGGTCTTTTGTAATTTTTAAAAGTTTGGGGTTTGTTTTACAAATTTTGTAAAATTGGAAATTGCAAACGGTTGAAAAAATTTGGGGAATAAGATTCTGATTGTGAGTATTATACATTGTGTGAAATTCGGATTATAGGCTGAAAAATAAAGTAAAGAGAAAGAAAAAGAAAATACGAGTTAGAAAAGGAAAAGGAAACAAAATCCTAATCGGAGAAGAAAAAAGGAAGTCGAATCCAATTGAGGGGGAAAATCAATCTGAAAATTTATCTTGGGCAGCAAGTAAGTCTCAAAAATCCTTTACTACAAGGGATTTGGGGTTAAGATTCTAATCCAATTTGATTTCGGAAAAGTTTCTTAAATTTCTGGAACTTATTTGAGGCCTATATAAAGCATTCTTGTTTTGATCCTATCTCCTTCATTACAGCTCCGATTCGGGCCATTCAAATTTCATTTTGTTCCTTATTATTTTTAGAATTGGTAATTTCAGATTGTAGAGTCCAATTTATAATTTATATATTTTTAAATTTCGAAATAAGTTCTGTAGTACTTTTCTCCTATTTTACTTTAAATCAGCGGTGAATTGATTTATTGCCCTTAAATTAGCCTTTGTCTTGTGAGTTGTGAGTGTTATACACTTGGTGAGAAACCTTATCAAACAAAGAGAAAGGGGGACAAGTTTTATACTAACCGTTTATTTTTCTTAGCAATTTAGCGGAGATGGCGGACGATAATCCATTCGTCCCGCCTTTTGTTGGAAATACCAACAATCTAACACTAATGGATTGCATCCATTAGTAGTAGATGTGGTGAACAACCATAATATAAAGATCCAAATAGTTGGGAGAGACATCAATTTTGACCGAATGAACCTGTTGATACCGATTGGATTATCATCACTATGAATGCACTTATGAGTGAGGTGCAAAGATTGGAGAGAAAAATTGACACCACGGCACCACCTACACCATATTCCACGGCTATGAAGAACAATCCTCAAGGATTTGTTCACAAATTCCAAGGTTATGGTAGTTTCGATGAAAATTCCAATGAGTCGGCAAGGCGATCACACCAGGAGTCATCAATAAGGCATCGCCACGATAGACATCATGATTCTCAAAGGAGAATGAGGGCCAATTCAAGTTCAAGTTCGAGTTCATACTCTGCTCAAGACATCAAGGGATTGAAGTATAATATCCCTCGATTTGATGGTCAACACAATCCGGTGAAGTATCTTGATTGGGAGTGCCAAATTGAGAATATTTTTATCTCAAAAACTACAGGGAGAAAGAAAAAGAAAGATGGTGCAGTATTCTTTCACTCATTATGCGGATGAATGGTGGAAAATTTTAAGAGAAAAAAGACAAGTTTCCAGGAAGAAACCTATCTCCACCTGGGAGAGATTGAAGTTCGAGCTTCACCATTATCATGTTCCGCCTACTTATTTGATGGAGAAACATTCTTATTTGGCCAACATGATGCAAGGAAATCACACAGTTGATGAATACTGGCAAGATTTCAAATTGACCATGAGAAGGGTCGGGATGAAAAAAGATGACACATTTATCAAAAATCAATTCATTGAAGGCTTGCGTGACAACCTTTAAACGCCAGTCAAGCTTCAACATCACATTTCCATGGACAATTTATTGATGAAACCAAAGTTTGTTGAGAGTACTATATGGCCGAAGAAACCTCAGTTTGGATTTTCCCAGTCAACGATTAGGGTTTGATTATGAAAACCCTAGTTCTGGACAAGGTAGAGGGGCGCCAATGGGCAACCATGGGTCGATCCAGACCTATTCAAATCCAATTTATAACTCCACTGATAGGAGGGCGGCACCATAAACTTCAAACCAACAGTCGTTGAGAAGTTAAGGTAAGTCCCATATCTCTTCGTCAAATTCGATTTTAGTTAACACTTCTACTTGTTTTCATTGAAAAGGAATAGGACACGTTCATAGTAATTGTCCCCATGCTCGAGTGTTAGCCACCATTGAGGAAGGAGATGAAGAAGATTAATATGTTGATATGTCCGCTTCATATGTAAGAGAGGAAGAACATGTAGATGAAGAAATCATCATAAATGATCATGGTGAACAAGGTCCGGAAACACAAGTTAACTATGTGACATTGAGAGCTTTAAACTCTCAAGTGGTCGAAACATAGGTACAAAGGATTAATATTTTCCATACTCATTGCCTTGTGAAAGATAAGAATTGTTTATTGATTATTGATGGAGGATCTTGTGTTAATACTGTTTCTAATCTTCTTGTAAAATCATTGTCTTTATCCGTTACTACTCATCCATCACCGTATAAACTTATTTGGTTAAATGGTAGTGGTTAGATTAAGGTTAATAAACAATGCCTGGTTAACTTTAAGTTTGGAAAGTATCATGATTCTATCTCATGTGATATTATACCTATGGAAGCTAGTCATATTTTGTTAGGAAGACCATGGCAATTTGATTGTAAATCTATGCATGACTGTGATTAAGGATAGAACCAGGTATACATTAACTCCATTGTCACCTGTGGAAGTTATTGAGACTCAGAGGCACATGAAAATCGATAAAGAAAAGTTTGCGACTGAGCTAGAGGTGGCCGACCAAAACCCTAGCCAGGGTTTGAAGGTGATCGGCCAAAAGACTGAAAATGGAGTAAAAACCCCTAAAATTTTTGACCAAAAATTAGGGGTGGCCGATCTAGGTAAGTCGTTGAATGATTCTGAGAAGTCGTGAAAAGTTTTATCTTTACACCTTAATCACTTGCCATCGGTTTATATGATGAATTGTGAATTGCCAATTAATTCTGGAAAATTGTTGTATGCACCTATTAGGGATGTGAATATTGCTTTCTCTAATCATTCTCATGTATTAATTTTACATTTTAAAGAAAGTTATTTCGCCAAAGAGGATATACATGTACATGTTC
Source organism: Rubia peregrina (assembly GCA_032355705.1). Lineage (NCBI taxonomy): Eukaryota > Viridiplantae > Streptophyta > Magnoliopsida > Gentianales > Rubiaceae > Rubia > Rubia peregrina. The sequence continues at coordinate 16,437 of JAULKK010025507.1, forward strand.
CTCCACAGTTTGCTGAGATGTTGCAGGAATTTGAGAATGTCTTTCCGGAAGCCTTTCTGCATGGATAACCACCATTGCAAGGCATCGAGCATAAGATTGACTTGATTCTGGGCTCGGTTATACCTAATCGCCCAGCTTACAAAGCAAGCCCTGAGGAGACAAAGGAACTACAACGACAAGTTGAGGAATTACTTCAAAATGGTTATATATGTGAGTCTTTAAGTCCTTGTGTTGTGCATGTCATTTTAGTTCCTAAGAAAGATAAAACTTGGGGAATGTGTCTAGATTGTCATGCTATTAACAAGATAACCATTAAATATCACCATCATATCCCTAGGTTAGATGATATGCTTGGACATTTGCATAGATCTGTGATACATACTAAGATTGATTTGACTTAGAGTTATTGTCAGATTTGAATAAAGGAAGGGGGTGAATGGAAAACTGCATTTAAAACTAAGTTTGAGTTATATGAATGGATTGTTATGCCTTTCAGAATAACCAATGCAACTAGTACTTTCATGCAGTTGATGAATCATGTTTTGGGATAGTTTATTGGTTGATTTGTTGTGGTTTATTTTGATGATATCTTGATCTATTCTAAATCGACTGATGTTTATACTGAGCATGTTAAAATGGTTCTTGTTTCACTCCGTGAGTCTTGTTTGTATGTAAACATCAAGAAGTGCACTTTTTGCGCTTCCGACGTGATGTTTCTCGGTTTTGTGGTCTCTAAGGAGGGCATAAAATTTGACAAAACCAAAATTGAGGCCACTAAGACCTGGCCGAGACCTACTAATGCCAATAAGGTACATTTTTTTCATGGTTTAGCTAGTTTTTATAAAAGGTTTGTGCGTGATTTTTCATCTATTGTTGCACCTTTAAATGAACTAGTTAAAAAGGATGTGAAATATGTTTGGGGTAATGATCAAAATAATTTACCTATGATAAAGGGTGGTGATATAAATTATCCCGTGTATCATAAAGATTTCTTTGCAATTGTGTGTGCATTATAGACTTGGCAACATTAGTTATTGCACAAATAATTCTTTATTCATAGTGATCATGAGTCATTGAAATATTTGAAGAGTCAGATGAAGTTGAATAAGCACCATGCTAAATGGTCTAGTTTTATTGAATCATTTCCTTATGTGTTGCGATACAAAAAGGGTGAAGAAAATGTTCTTGCTGATGCTTTGAGTTGTAGACATGTTTTACTTACACGATTGGAATGCATTATGTTAGGGTTTTCATTCGTGAGAGAATTATATGCTACTGATCCTTATTTTTCATATGTTTATGCTGCATGCAAAAATGGTGCTTATGATAAGTTTTTCGGCATGATGGTTTCTTGTTCATGAATAATAGGTTATTGTTCCTCAATATTCTATGCGTGAATTACTTGTTAGAGAAGCTCATACAGGTGATTTAATGGGACATTTTGGTGCATTGAAAACATATAATTTGTTGCGTGAACACTTCTTCTGGCCGAAAATGGCACTTTCTATTAATAGGATTTGTAGGAATTGTATTGATTGCTTGAAGGCAAAGTCAAAGACTATGCCTCACAGTTTGTATACTCTCTTACCTGTTCCTACGCACCCTTGGGTTGATATTTCTATGGATTTTATTCTCGGATTATAGTGATCCCAATTAGGTAATGATTCTATCTGTGTGGTTGTGATCGATTTTCGAAGATGACACGTTTTATTCCTTGTAGGAATACAGACAATGCAAAACATGTTGCGGATTTATTTCTGAAGGAAGTGGCCCGATTACAAGGCATCCATGCGTCCATCGTATCAGACATATATGTCAAATTTTTGTCCTACTTTTGGAATACCTTATGGCGCAAGTTAGGGACAAATTTTTTGTTTTCTACGGCAAGTCATCCTCAAACTGATGGACAAACTGAGGTCACCAATCGCACATTAGGGGCTCTTCTGCGTTCAGAAAATTTGAAGAATTGGGAAGTGTGCATTCTGATTGGAGAGTTTGCTTACATTTGCATTGTTCATTCTTCTACTTCTTTACCTCCATTAGAGATTTTTATGTATTTTTACCAAATACACCTCTTGATTTAATTCCTTTGAATTTTAAACAGGTGTAAATTTTGGATGGAGAAAAGAAGGCTGATTTTGTGAAGCGAATACATGAGAAGGTGCGATTGAGAATTGAAAGGACGAATGCTCAAAATGCTGACAGAGCCAATCAAGGTTGCCGACGTGTACAATTTAAGGAGGGCGGCTGGGTTTGGTTGCATTTGCGGAAGGAGAGGTTTTCAAATTCTCAAAAATCTAAATTGCGTCTGCATGGAAATGGTCGTTTTCAAGTATTGGCGCATGTGAATGATAATACTTACAAGATTGATCATCCGGGCGATTATGGTGTTAATACTAGCTTCAATGTTGCTGATTTATCTCCATTTACCTTTGAAGATGATTCAGTTTCGAGGGCGAAACCTTTTGACCACGGAGGGAATGATGGAGATACCAAGACAACTACCCCCATAAATGAAGACATTCCATGATTTGATCAAACATTCAAGGGTTATGTTAGGGATCTTCTAAGTGACATGGTTGGATCGATGAGTTTAGAGATGCGGCATTGAATGCTTTGATTAATCAACTTCATGATGAAGAACTTAAGACCACATCAGCTAAGGTTTGGGTTAATTATTCAAGCTTGTCGATTAACTGAAGGCATCGTGAAGAACACTATATTTTTTTCCCACTGGGTTTTTTAATGAGGTAGTGTGGTCACTGTAAAATATTGTAAAATAATTTCATTTTGGGTTTATTGGACTGATAGCTCGGCCATGTGGGCTTTGAAGAGATAAATTTCAAAATACAGTCAATTAGGGTTGCCATTTATTTAAGGTATTTTAGTTAGATATGGTTTTAACTTCTTAAAGCTACCATAAGTCGATTCAGTGCCCAGTTGTGATTAGGGATTATGGTCAAGATCTACCCTATAAATAGGGGGACTTGTCCAACGAAATTCACACCTTTTATCAATCATATATTCAGAATTTTGAGATCATTCTCTGAGCTTGTGAGCTATTTTCATTGTTGCTTAATTCTGCGGGTTAATTAAGTATCAATAAC
>JAULKK010025610.1:0-19535 GCA_032355705.1 Rubia peregrina
TAAAATTAAGATTAATAAAAAAGGGATGAAAATTGTATAAACCATTGTGCTAGTAACGATTCATCAGGGAAAAAAGAATATACATGAAAGGACCAGACCTACCACTTTTTGTACAAATTTCCACTACATAGGCCTACTGACTTTAACTATCTTTAGAAGGCCTTTGCAGTGGAAATTAATTATTTTAATTATTGGGCACGCCTCTCACTCTCTAAAAACTCTCCATCCACCAGAAAACCCAAACCCTAGCCTCGCCGGCGGCGGCAGTCTGGTGACCCCCTCCCTTTTTTCAGTTCCTTTTTTCTCTTCCTAGGTTTTAGATTAAGGTGGATGGCCATGAACCACCCATACCGCCGCAGCCATCCGAATTTTTCAGGTAACCACCTTCAACCTCCGCTTAAAAACTGACAAACTAGCCATGGGGATCGGCGTCCCCCGGACAAGAGGTGGAAACAGGTCTGCAACAAGTCGACCAGCGGAGAAGAACGACAATGTTCGGCGGAGAGCTCGACTCCAGCGATGAAGAGACCAGATTCATCAGATGGGCTGGCTCCGCGAGGGAAAGAGAGCCGCACCACATCAACGATGGAGATGGCAATCAAATTTGGTCATCTGGTTGATAAACGGTGTTCCGACGTATCCAGTGAGGTTTTGCCAAGTCAAATGAAGTTCCGAAAAGTCAAACGGAGGTCCAGAAAGGTTACCTACGACACTCCAGCAAGATTAGCGGCTTCCCCAACAAATTTTCTTGCACAATAAACGGTGTTCCGGCATGGTCAACCATGTTTCGAGCGGGGTTAATTACTTTTTTCCGACAGGGTCAGTGGCCAACCAGCAGTCAACGATATTTTTGACTCGGTCAACGGTAAACAGGTGGTCATCGGTAGAACACGCGGCGATTGGCTTTCTCCCACCTCGTCTCTACCACAAATTCAGGCCTAAAGCACATCCATTGCATTTTCTTTTACAACCCATTCCTATAACTGTTCCTTAATTCACGTGATTCTTCGTCCAACAAATAATCTCCTGATCGATTGTAGTCACGGCATCATCGTGGTGGTTACGACGGTGTAGCTAAGGCTTCCTATGGATGTGAGTGTTAATGGGTTGTGGGCAACAGTCAAAATAAGTCATCTTGTGGCCTCGCCATGCTCTGGCCTGCTGAAAAATAGGTCTTACTGTAGTAGTATGGAGTCACCGAACGGAGTTTCTTGTGCACAACGAAGTTCACACCGGCTTGTAGTACCACATCTGCAGCGGGTCGAGGGCAATGCTTCTTAGGCGATACATACTTCCAGGTTATAGAAGAAAGCATTGTAGCATAACTTCCCTGAATGAAAGTAGGGCTTTAGGTTAATTTGTTTTTAGTTATTAGATTTTTTCATTTCGTAGGTGTAATGTTGGTGCTCTAACGACTTCGGCAAGATTGGGGTTCCTCCCTACTGTTGATTGGAGAAATCCAGCCACAATCTCCAAAAAGGTGCCCAATGCTGTAGCTACGGAGTCTTGGTAATCTAGTAGGATCAAACTGATCAACAATGAATAATCATGGAAGCAAGCAGTATCGATCCGCTTCAAACAAAAATGGATCTACCCTTGAAACTCCACCAACAATCACATTCGACCGTTGATTGGAGAAATTCAGCCGCACCCTCTTCCAAAATTATAGAACTGCCAATAACCCGATGAAGATGTAGTTGAATGCACTCGTCGAGCAACTAGCTTGCAATGTGGCATGTGAACCTAATGACAGGTTCTTTTGTGGGAGACTCACCTCACAATGTGTGAGCCAAATAGTTCTAACAAGATTAGTTAGGGTTGTTAGGGGCTGTGCGATTTAAATTTAGAGAAAATATGTAACGATCTTATAATTTAATGGTAACGAGAACACTTTCTTTTTTATTTATAAAAAGGATGTAAGTATATTTCCCACAATTTTAAAAGCAAAGTGTCGACTATTGACTTTTCAAAATGCACGCATATACTACATAGACTTTGAGAGTTTTCTCTAAAATATGTTCTGAGAGTAATCACCACACACTAGCTACTAAGATATTGCTCATTCTTTTTTATAACACAAATCAGTTAGTAGTTACGTTTTAAAATATTTTAACTAAACAATTACGAAGAAAATATGATGTTTTGACAAGCAGTATTTCTTCTCTCTCTAAAGCATTAATTCTCCTCCTTCTCTCTTAAAGCATTCATTGCTTTACCAATTTTAAATTATTAAACAAATTTCCCAGCCACTAAAAGTTGCCTTAACTGCCTAAAGCCCACCCCACAACGGTAACATTTTAGCACACTGGTCACCTTACCGCCGCTGCAATGGCGGAACCGCCGCCTCCCGGTGGTACCAAGCAACAGATAATTGAAAACCAAGATCTACACACACAGCAAAATCCCCCTGCATCATCAAAACATCTCATATCGCGATATTCTGAAATGACTAAATTGTTTTTTTGGTCCTAGAGATACCCTCTAATACCATGTTTTGGTCCTCGAGAGCAAAACCACGTACAAATGGTACCCAACAAATGCAAAGTGAAAATTTTCGGTCCCCAATACCAGATTCTAGGCGGTTTATCTTTTTTGTCCCCAAAAAATATATTCTTTTTTATATGGTTAGGGGTATTTTAGTAATTTCACTAACTTAAAAATAATTTTCATTAAAAATTTCAGCTTTCCTTTTCTTTTTACCTTTTCTTTTATCTTTTTCCTTTTATTTTTATTTTCATTTCACCCGATTGTTTACCTTTTTTATCTTTTCCCTTTTATCTTCCGCCACCTCTTTCCCTTTATTAGCTTCTCTGGCTCGCCGGGAATTTCGGTCGGGAAGCTGCATCTTGCGCCATGGATCTCGTCCTCTGGTGAGCAACGAATTTGTCGGTGAAATCCCCCTGAACTAGCCAGTGAAGATAGTGCTAGTGGGTTGACACCGCGAGTCTAACGAAGAGGATGGTGAATGGTTGCGCATCTTGGCCGATCTGCTAGGTAATCAGATCTTGGAAATTTTGATGGCGAGCGGTGTTGATGTTGGTCTGATGGCTAGCCGGAGAAGCGGTGTCCATCGTTGGCTTCTCGTCCGTCGAAGAAGGGGTTGTAGCTCGGTGGCTACCTCACCCCGATGATGAGGGAATTGACGCTCATCCTCCGGTTCCCGGTGAATCCGCCGCCGATGAAGAAGGCTTCAAACTCGTCAGTTGGTTAAGGCGGTGGTCATCGGAGGGATTGGGTCTGTCGATGATGAGGGAATTGCCGCTCATCCTCCGGTTCCCGGTGAATTCGCCACCGATGAAGAAGGCTTCAAACTCGTCCGTTGGTCAAGGCGGTGGTCACCGGAGGGATTGGGTCTGTCGATTGGGTTGACTCATTAAGCTGGGCCAAGTCGACTCGTTGAGTTGGGCCCAGTTGACATCCCAACTTGCTGGGATGTTGATTTTGGTTGAAAACGATTGTTTGGTTTTGATTTTCTGTGTTTTGAGATCTATGATTTCTGACGATTTTGTTTGTTTTTCCCTTTTCCTTTTGTTGTGCTGTTTTGTTCTGTTTTCCCCTTTTCTCTGTTGATTTTGTTGTGCTATTTTGTTCTGGGATTTCCTTAACTTCCCCACACAGATCACTCTCTCCGGCAGCTGTCAAAGAAAGTGTGGCCGGAGAAGAAAGATCCCCAGGCGGGGCGGGGTTGGGATCACAGTTGGGGAAGAAAGAAGTGAGGATTTCCCCCTTTTATTATTTTTAAAACAGGGGTAAAATCGTCTTTTCATATGAAAACCACCAAATTAACCTAGAATCTGGTATTGGGGACCGAAAATTTTCACTTTGCATTTGTTGGGTACCATTTGTACGTGGTTTTGCTCTCGGGGACCAAAACATAGTATTAGAGGGTATCTCTAGGACCAAAAAAACAATTTAGTCTTCTTTTAAACCATCGCCGCACAAAGTTGAGTTTGGTACTAATTAAACCAGATCTGATGATTTCATGTGAGTGGACTAATATTGTTGGCGGCGTCAGAAATCACCTTCCGCAACACCGCCAGCTCACAAATCCCTTAAGCCGCCACCCTCCGGTCAGGTTCTAACCTCTCTGTATTCCACCGACGTGGATTCAAAGGCTACCAATCCACTCTCTACTTCCATTCCCAATGCTAGTTCTACCGATGCGGAGTAGAACACCGACATCGTAATCCTCAGGGCATGGCTGCGGGGACTTGAAGCCTGTGTTGAGCTTGCAAGCGAACAACAGAGGAACTGACGGCGGCAATGGAAAAAGGGTTCAAATCTGGAAAGAACGTTGTAGGAGCTGAACGAAGAAGGGGAATGTGAAGAAGATGTGGACCTTTTTGACATTTCACAACTTTAAAATTAAAAACAGTTCTTTCTCCCTTTGAAGATTCCCCTAGGACAGAGTGAGTACTAAAATTTGGTTAATTTCTTTTTCAAAGTCATATTTTATAAATTTTGACATTAAATTTCAACTAATATATACATAGCAAAAATATCATATGAGGTCTTTATTTTTTATTCAAACCGTCATAGATGGGGTTTGGAAGGTTTTCTTCCCTTTCATTAAGCTCATATGCTGCCAAAATTTGGCTTACAATGCCCAAAGGCTTACATTGGTTGCCCCCAAAAGGGTATCATAAAGGAGCTAAAAAATAATTACAAATTTGTAGCATTTATGTATTAAAAAAATAGAAATATAAAGGGGTAAATCCTAAGATAATTGGTCAAATACTGCGTAGACCTCATAATAGTTCGGCTCGAACCACTAGAAGTTGATCATAGTATTCAAATATCAGTCAGCTTCTCCCAAAATTTCCAATATTGTACTACTCAATCTAAAGTGACCAAAGCAAAAGTGACAGCTCCAGAAGTAAAAAATCCGGTCCATCTCCATTAAATTAAAGTTTTTTTAGAAAGTAGGAATGACCTCGGTCATTTTGGTCCCAAAAATATTTTGTAAATATAAGTGAATTCAGGAGAAAGTACGAAAATCTCTAACACGACACAAGATGATCAATCAAAGATTTTTCACCTTGTTCGATCCACAAAACTGATATGTACACTATAATCAACATCGCCATTGGTAAGTTGTTATAACTATCTTGACTCAGATTTCTCCTGTGCCAACATATAGACTAGACAAGTTCAGAAGGCAACTAAGTTTAATCAAACCAAAGGAGCCGTCAGAAAAATCTAGGGTTGACAGAGCACAAATGCGACTAAATATTTCAACAAAAAAAACCTAGTTTGATACTCTGCCCCAATAATGAAAAAATAAAATAAGAAAATAAAAAATACTAAAATAATTAAAAGCATCCAAACTAAAAACAGGAATTAAAAAGTGGATTCAAAAATTAAAAATCAGAGAATTACCCCTCATAACCTCACTACTGGAAGAGTAAGACTCGATTGTTAGCTGACGCGATTGTTGGTTGGCCCAGTTGGACCATATGGGCTGAGTCAACTTGTTCTTGACTCGTTTCTGAGTTGAGTCGGCCGGGGAGCCTAGTTCGCCACTACTGAATCTGAGTTGGCTAGCTCAGATCTGAGTAGATTCGGGAAAAAGTAGATATGATCGAGCAGGTCTTAGATGCGAAGCAGGGATGCTCCTCTCGTCGTGTCGAACACGGGTCATCAATAGCCTGTCACCACCGATGGAATTCTCAGCCACTATATGTATTTTTTCCCTGGTCTCCGGCTACCGCCACAACAGGGATTGTCGACGACCTGTCTCCACTGCTAGAACACATGCCTTCGCAGAGGTCTAACCATGGAATCCAGGACCTCTGCCGCCAAAGAGAAGCTTCGTCACCACGGAGAACAGGAGATCTCCGGTCGGGTCTAACGCGAGGAGCTCCACCGCCACAGAGCTTTGATCTGACCGATCTAACCCGACAAGAGCGTCGTTCTCTGCCTAAGACCACCTTTCTCCGCCGCCACAAACAAGAGCTCCGATGTGATATCGTGACTCGAAGCTTTTCGTTTAAACCGACGGGAGCAGCGGTGGAAACAAAAACAAATTTCTTCTCCCTTTTTTAGATCTGGCGAAAAAAACTCTGGGATAATGAAGTTATTGGAGTATAGGTGATGTGGAGGTGGGATTGGGTGGAGGGACCGCCATAGTAGGTTGTTTCCGGCGGAGACGGCCCCCTCCAAGTGTAGGATTAGGGTTTTGACTTAGAGAGAAGGGCGAGGAAAAAGATGATAGAGAGAACAAATGATATGAGATCTTCTTAGATTCATCTTAACATCTACTTTTTAAATATTAATTTTTTATTCAGAATTATTATATATAGTTAGAGATATTAACAGTCGAATAATATAATTGAAAATCATGAAATAAAAAATAACCAAAAATTAATGGGACAAAGGGAGTATGATAATTCGAGATACAACATGAATCATATTCGTATCTCCACTAATTAACTAAGAGCAAATCCAACTGTTTCTCTATAATAAAAAATTTCATTGATTTTAGAGATTTTACATGATTTTATGACTCCAATAACTTGCCAATCCCATTCCCCATAATAGGAATTTTGAAGAGAGAAAAGACTCCCATCCCTATATTTGTAAAAAAAAAAGAGGAACAAATTATGGGGATGAATATTTAATGCAACTCCAATTGAATGCGTCAATTTTTCTCTAATCTTGGAATATTCGATTTTCTATTAAAAGTTTAGGTCTCATATTTCCCTCATTCTTTCGTTCCTACTAAAAAGTATCATTGACTTACAACTAATTTTTTTTGGAGAAAACTACTACAATCTCGAGTTCAGGTGGGATGCTTCTTATATTTTTTGTACGATTTTGTCAATAATGATTTGATGTCAATAATGATTTGTTTAGAAGGTAGGAATTAATCTATTGTTTTATAATTTATAGTTTTTAAATTTTTTAGATGGTGTTACCTTTTATTTCAAATTGGATGAAATAATAAAAAGAATACGAAAAAATACTAGTTTCTAATTAACATCTAGGAGTATCTTTTAGTTAGAAATTTGTTATATTGATTGTTTATAAAAAATTGAAATGATTAAAAATTAACTCTTAACTTTGAATAAAAAGGTAACTATAGAGCAATGAATGTCGGATTATGGAAAATAGAGAATTTATTGGAGTTGAGTAAAAAAAATTAAAAATATTAATTTTCATTCGCTATTCTAGAGAAAAGTTAAGAAAGTTGATGGACTTGCTCTAAGGCTCCGCCATTCACCTTATTTTAACTTCAATAAATTTTATTCAATCTAATAAATTCAGCTCAACTCAACTTCAATAAACTCAACTCAGTTTTCCTCAATTTCAATAAATTCAGTTCAACTACTTTCAACGATTTCCATTTCTTTTAAATTCATATCTTTCTGGATTTATTTTAAAGATGAAGCTTATAGTATATGCTAATTATTTATACCGGAACCTAATTATTATTTTTATTGTGATTATGAAAAATATACATTAACATTTAATTTTAGTTCAATTAAGTCATATCCTTTCAGCTTATTTCAATTTTGTTGAATTTATTTCCATCCCATTGAATTTAGTTAAGTTAAGTTAAATTCAGTTTAGTTAGTTAAATTCAACTAGTATCCGTTTAATTCACTTCAATAAATTAACTTCTATAATAATGAACTTAACTATCTCACCAGGTCATGGTCTAACTTATTAAATTCTTTTTTATTGAATTCAATCAGTTTAATTACATTCAGTTCATTTCAGTTTAATTTAGTACTAGTAAAACTATTAAGTATAAAGCAAATGACTTCCGCGGTCCTTTAACTATCATGATCGTTAAACTTTAACCCCCTATCTTATTTTTGAACCATTTTGGCCCCTCAACTTTCAAAACTACTGAATCGTGGTCATTCTGTCAGATCAAACCGTCAAATTAGGTAAAACATCAATTTTAAAGGATAAATTGACATTTCCCTTTTTCATTTCTCCTTTCCTTTTCCTTTTGCCCTTCCATTCCTATTTCTTCCACGGAACTCTAGAAATATCTCAGATAAGCTGTAATAGAATTTTGGCGACATGTGTAGCGGTCAAGCAGCGGTTAATTTCCTCACAAACATTGTTCGCGTGGCCTTCAAAATTGGATTGGGCATCGCTGCTTTCATTTCTTCTCTTTTTTAGCTTCGCCTGTTATTTATTTTCCCCGTTTTCTATAGATTTTTTTTGGCTAACTATCAGCTAACCCTTAATCAACCCTCTGAAATATAAGTACTATCCCTTAGAACACGAGATCTAATTCTTGAGTATCTACGTAGGGGTACCTATCCTTACAATTTTACGGAATGTGAGAGTTGATCCTCACAGAAAATCTAGGCCTGTGCAGACTTCATTTTTCATTTTTCTCTCCTCTGCTCCTGTTTTTTAAAGGCTAAGCAAGCCAACTGTAGGTATTACTGCTTCCATCCTGTAGACCAGGTTGACCGATGCTTCTCTTGTGGCCGCTCTCACGATCGTCTGATATGACCAAAGTACACTGTGTAGCTCATACACCCAATTTCCTTCAGCCCCCACCAACCCGGTCTTTATACCGTAGGTAATCGTTCTGTTGGTAACTTCAACCTGGATGTTGGCTTGGGGTAGTACACCAAGTTTCTGCTGGATTTTGAAGTCTTCGCACCACTTCTTAAATGAATTGTGGGCGAACTACCTCCCATTATACATTATGAAGGTGCTACGTATCCCGTACCTAGACAACATATTTCTCTCACAAAAGTCTATGCAACGCGTATCTTTCAAGTTGGTCAGCATATCTGCCTCTACCCATCTGGTGAAGTAGTCAATTGCAACATTCGCGTACTTGGCTCCTCCAACTATTTCTAGGAATGGACCTACTAGGTTAATTTCCCAATTCTTGAACGACCAAGGCCAATGGATCACCTCCATCTCTTTCTTGGAAACATGTGTCACTTGATTTTTTTTGACATGGAACACAGGTTTAAATCAATTCAAAAAATCTTTACATATCACTGGCCACTAATATCCATCCCATAAAATATGGTTGGCGATGGACTTGGATTCTTAGTGAGCTTCGCAATGGAATCACACATCACAAGAGGGGCATCATATACCATGTCTCGTATGTCATTATGTATTGTGTATCTTGATGCTTTGACATTTATATTTCTGGCTTCAGCCTTATCTTTAGGTAATGTGCCATCACTTAGATATCTTATGATTGGTGCCATCTAGTATTTTTCTTCATTTATGGCTATTACATACTCTTCCTCACAACTGTGACACTTCAACATTTCCATCCCCAACTATTTAAGAAATCCTAGTCTCAGATCAGCTGATGCTAAATTTCCCAGAGCATTGGCCTTCTAGTTCTTCCCTCTCATTCAATGAAGTTCAACTTTCATTGTGATCACAAATAGAAAATCCTTGAAAGAAAGTCAATTTAAACAATAAATTGAGGTGCTGTTGTTGGTTCACTATCATTGTCAGCTAATGATTAATGGTTTTTTGACGTAAGAGTGCATGAAGGATTGGTTAGTTGATTCTGGTGCCGGCTAGGGTATACCTTTTCTTTTGTTATTATGCTCGAAGTGTGGTGTGGTGTTTTTCTTCGCCGTCTAATACATAATCAATTAATGGCTGGGGATGGATAGTTTAGTGTTGTATAAGTTTGGTTTTATCGCTAGGGTAAATTTTGAATTGGATTGTTGGGTTTTATTTTGTGGACTATGTGTGTAATGGCTATGATGATCCACTATTGCGCAGGCTAGTAATTCAACTAGTTCAAACATATGCGGAGGATGTTATATATATATATATTGATTTTAAATGGGTTGTTACTTGGTTTGTATCTGGGCTTAGATTTGGGCTTTCAGTTGATGGAGTGTATTTCAGCGAGACATGGAATGAAGAAGTTTTGAAAGAAACTATTAATGGTTTAAGTTGGACTATACTTTACTCAAGCTAGTGTCCACGTGTTCGTTCACCTGTGACCTATTTATTAAAAGATTATTGTGATATGTTGGCATAACCCTCATAAAAGTTAGTAACTGTTATAAATACATGAAACAAATTTTATAACTAACGCCAGCTAGCGTATTGAATGTATCTATAAATTTATCATGTCCATAATTTTATTTAAAGGCACAACACATCCTTTTTAGATTTACTGAATTCCTATGGAAGGAAATTAGATTCACCCCATGGTTTTTGAGAGTTTGTAAAGGAGTCGGTGTAAGACAACGATGGTGAAAATAGTGAACAAAAAAAACATGCAAGGCACTTTATGCACTAGCCTATTCACAGAGGCTGATAAGCTCTCCGTTCTCACGAGAGATAAAATTTCCATGGTGGTGTTTTCTCCGGGTGGAAATGCCTACTCTTTCGGGAATCCTTCTGTTTCAAAGGTTATCGAACACTACGAGGCTAAAAATCCAAGTCAAATCCACCCCAGAGTTGCCTTGGAAGCACACCAAAAGACTAATTTCCACACTCTGATTGAAGAGTATGCGGCGCTGAAATCCAAAATCGAGGATGAGAAGAAAAGTCACGAGAGGTTCAAAGTCCAATAATCAAATCGTAGTTGGTGGGAAGCTCCTGTGGAAGAGCTTAGTCTTGAACAACTTGAAGTGTTGAGGTTAACCTTACACATTCTCTGTATAGATGTTCAAACTAAGTCTTGAAAGTTTTCATCCACATGCAAATTTTGATGGAGCACCAAGTCCACCTGCTTAACCTATCACTCTCATTTTAAATGCTATCAGGGATTGTTTTTCTTCTGAATGTCAGGCATCATCCTCTGCTCCTACACCATCGTCATTTACTTCTCGTTATGTTGATCTAATTCTTGATAAGCATGGAATTTCAGTGATGGGTGTACCCATATGTTGGGTTAGTACGTTGACGATGGTGATAGGTGTGGAGTTTTTCAGCAATCAGTGTTATGACAACTTCTTCAATCCTAATTATTTTTCTTGAATGGTTCTTCAATTTTAATTCTATGTTGCTTCTCTAGTGATAAAATGTTTGCATTCCTTTTTAAACATTGGATATTGGATGATTTTTATTTTGAAGATGTTGTGCTCCATTGAAAGAATTAATAAAATATTTACTTATTCATCTAGTTTTAGAAAATATTTAGTTGTCTACATCAATTATAATTTATGCTCGCCACTAGAAATATACATCCACCTTATAAAATTGTATCAAAATTGATAATGAATTTCTATTACTAAATTTATAACGTTAACTAACCACCAAATCTACTTTGGAAGTACAAATCAACCTAGGTATATGTCCCATGTTTATATTCTACCAACTTTATTCTCTCTTATATATGATCAAAAAAGTGTCAAAGAAGTTGATGATAGTAAATGTTATTTGAAAGATGCCAATACTCACAAACAAAATTTGTACCATGTAATTACACTTATGTTTAAAAGCAGGCCCAAAAACCAACGCACACCGGAGAACCAATAAAGTGAAAAAAGGATTTACACTATATCTTTCAAAAAATGAAAGTGATGTACATGTATAACCATTTAAAATTTCATCACCCACTAGAAAAATATCAAATGAAAAACCCTACGTTCGCCGCTCTCTGTCCATTCTCGCCGCACCCCATCATCTTCAAATTTTCCCCATCTTTCCATTAGTGGAGATGGGGAACAACAATTTATTTTAATTTATGTGTTACTATTCAATAAGTGTGGGATTTGTCTCCACATATTAGTTTTGTTCTTCGACCTAATTGATTAGATCGTTGTGTTCATGATGATAATGTTGTTCAAGTTAATGCATTGTTCTCGATCTGCTTGTTTATATCGTGTGTTGGTAATTTTATTTGTGATGATATTTTTGGGTCTCCATTTATTTGGATTCGTCATATCTATGTTTTACAAGGTGTTTACAGTTTGAGCAACATAGACCGTGGTTGTATCAAGTAGTTATGATTTTTTGGGAAGCAAGTTAATATCACCGAGAGTGATGTTATAGTTTTTTTATTGGATCTCTGATCTATATTAGTACAAACGATCAGTTTGGTTGACATACAATTTATATATCTTTGCAATATGTTAGTTATTTCTAGAGGCTAGTTAGGTTGGATATCAATTTCACTCAATGTAATCGCCGCTGGGAGTTTTTCCCAGCATCTTGGAATGATTGATTTTTTTTAAATGCATCAGTTTCATCCAGTCTTGTGGTACATCAATTTTTTTAATGAGCTACGAATCTTCATAAAAGATTGTATATAATTTCTTGGATCTTCTGGGAACTATCCATGAAATATGAATTGATCCTTAATTAACATGACTATAGATGTTGAGTTATCATAATTGTCCACATAAGGATTACTATAGGAACTCTCTTTTTGCCTCTTCTTCAAGCTTCTACCATTATGTCACATGGCCCTCATTCTACTACCAACCTTACGATTGGCCTTCTTTCTACTATCATCCTTGCAAATGGCCTTATCTAATTACGATATTCATCTAAGCTTACAAAATCAAGTTAACCAACTCATGAAGTAAAAATCCTATTAAGTCATAAATGTCTCACAAATTAGAAGAGTTAATGAAAATAACTAAATAAAGTGGTTTTAACTCTCTATCATGCAAACCATTCATAAATATAATTAACCACCAACATAAGCATCTTAAACGTGGTGTTATCTTCTCATCAAAGCCCCCAGACTTAGACTTTTGCTCATCCTCGAGTAAACAAGAACAAGCAAAGATCTAAGGTTATACCAAAGAAAATGTTTTCAAAAGAACACCCAATACTTCATTCCTAGGTCTACCATCACCCAAAACACAAGAGTTCCCAAGAAAAACATCCCAAACAAAGGAATCCTAGAACACCCAATCCGGCCAATAATAAGAATGAGGTACAAATATCCAAAGAAATCAAGTTACAAGCCTACTCCACCCCAAAGAACCACAAAAAAGGAAAAACACAAGAGAAGTTTAGAAAAGTTTTCATTTTGTTTTCAATTTCTTTCATTTTGCATAGGAGCCTCTCGAGTTTCATCCTAGTCACTATTTTCTTTCAAAAATCACACCTTACTTTTTCCACACCCTTAAGGCCTCTTATTTTTTCACAATTTGCCCTTTTAGGTTTCAACCTATCTGGCCCCTCCAATTTTGGCTAAGTTGCATTTTTGGATTTTTGACTCAGCGGTTTGGTTTAGTCATTTTTAAAATAAAAAATGGAATTTTCAAGACATAAAATGCTCAAAAGAGAGCTCCATGTTACACCAAGAGAAGCATAACACCACAACTCATACAAAATTACTAAAGGAAACATCCAACAAGGTGTCCAAACACCTAAAAATCGATAAAAGTTACAAAAAAAACAACAAAAACAAAGAGAATGTCATCATCAAAGAAAATAAAATGTATTTCAATCCCCTCCCCCACCATTAGTATAAGCATTGTCCTCAATGCATGCAATGAAGCTCAAGAGTGTCAAAGGGAAAACTCAAAATCACCCTAAATCATCAATTATCCATCCTATTCTTCGGGATCTATCAAGCGTGCATGGGTGCTTGCCTCTTATAGGCCTCTCATTGCATAAATGTCGCTCCTTGTCAGTCTTAGACCAACCAATAATGGTAGTAGCTTGCATTCCAACTATAATATCCTAGTGCTCTCTCCCTGGGTTTGTCACTCTTGAATAATAGTCTGATCCATGTAATAGTTCTGATCCTCCACGGTGGATAGGCGTTGGCCATATCCATCCATCAAGTAGCCTAAGCGGCTGATCTCGTCTCTCACACTGAAAAGCTCCTGGCCAAATTGGTCAAGGGTGCTAACCAACCCCCTATCTGCTCAACCTGGGTCCTAAGCTGGTGATTGATAGTTAGTAACATCCCGTAGCCAGAGTGCTACTATGGTGGTGGCACATACTCTCGAAATGGGCTGTGTTAAAGATGATGTCATGGTTGAGGTGGTGGAGAAGGGGGTGACTGATGGCTCTACTGATACGATCTTTGCGAAGATAGTTGTTGTTGCAGAGGAGAGCTTAAGTAACCATAATGAGATGAAAGGTTGTATCATGGGCCCTCCTGGTAAAACTGAGATGGAGGTTGCTTCGGCTATTGATATTGGATTAACAGCTCATCCATAGACTTGGGACCATTACCCTGAGGCTGCTCCTCATCTAGACCATCCTACCCACGAGGTACACCCAACTCATAATAGAATTCCCTTATGTAGGACTCATGTGGCTCTATGATCAGGTTCTCCACTGTCATTCCCCTCCCATTAGCAGTCCTATGCTCTTTGGAAAGCCTAAAAAAATAAGTCACCACATTTTAAAGTAAGATTTTGTGACGCAAAGTTGACAATCCCTCAATTTTCAGTTTCCCTACTTTCTTAATAGGTTTAGTTCTCTTCCCAATACAAGCATTTTAAAACAAATTAGCATACTTAGGATTTTTTTTATATGGCATCTAGAGAGGAAATACTAACCTGACACTGTTTGAAGACTTCTTGAATCTCCTCCTTGTCCACCTCCACATTCTTCTTGTCCATTAAAGCCACAAAAAGTGGCGGTGAAGAGTTAACTTTTTCAATCTTCTTGGTTGCATACATCCACTTCATCGGTGGCCCTCTCAATGTGGACTTCTTCCTCAAGTCTTCCTCTGGTACTTTTCACCACATAGTTATCATCTTTCTCAACTACAACCCAATGCTCTTTTGGTCCTTATGCTATTGAGAATCGTCCTATAGGTACATTCAACCTGACTGTTGGCTTGGGGGTAGTATACCGCAGTGAATTTTGACTGGATGCTGAAGTCGTTGCACCACATCTTAAATGAATCGTGGGTGAACTACCTCTCATTATCTGTGAAGTGGGTGCATAGTAACCAGAACCTGGACAACATGTTTCTCAAACAAAATTTGATGCAGCTCATACCTTTCAAGTTAGACAGCGAATCTGGCTCTACACATATGGTGAAGTAGTCAAACGCTAAATTCACTTACTTGAATCCTCCGGCTACTTCTAGGAATGGCCTTACCAGGTTAATTTCCCAATCCTCGAATGACCAATGCCTAAGGATAACTTCCATCTCTTCTTGGGGAACATGTATCACTCGGAAAAAATTGACATAGAACGTAGGTTTAAATCAATTAAAAAAATCTTGAAGCATCATTGGCCACTAATATCACACCCATGCTAGCTTTTAGGTGGTGGACTTGACTTATTAGTAAGCTCTGCAAATCCCTTAGTGAACTTCTTGAGTGAGGTGTTTTTCTTCCTCTGACGTCACACATCACAAGAAGGGCATTATATACACTGTCTTGTATAAAGTTTCATTATGTATTATGTATTTTGATGCTTTGAATTATATCTTTCTGGGTTTTTCTTTATCTTCAAATAATTTTCCATCACTTAGATATCTTATGATCGGCGTCATCTAGTTTTTTGCTTTGTTTGTAGCTATTACAAAGTATTCCTCATAACTGTGATGCTTCAATGTTTCCATCCCTAACTATTTAAGAGATCCTAGTCTCATATCAGCTGATTCTAACTTTCTCAGAGCATCGGCCTTCCAGTTCCGCCCTCTCGTTCAATGAAGTTCAACTTTCATCTCAATCACAAATTGAAAATTCTAGAAGAACAAGCTAATTCAAACAATGAATTGAGGCGCTGTTATTTATTGATTATCATTATCAGCTAATGTTTAATAGTTTTGTGACGTAAGAGTGCATGAAGGATTGGTTAGTCGGTTCTGGTGCAGGCTAGGTTAGACTTCTTATTTTGTTACTATGTTTGAAATGTGGTGTGGTGTTTTTCTTCGTTGTCTAGTAAGTAAATCAATTAATGACTATGGATGGATATTTAGTGTTGTACAAGTTCGATTTTATGGCTAGGATAAGTTTTGAATTGGATTGTTGGGTTGAATTTTGTGGACTATGTGTAATAGCTAGGATGATCCACTATTGTGTGGGCTAGTAATTCAACTAGTTCAAACACATGCCGGGGAAGTTATATGTAACGAGTTTTAAATGGGTTGTTACTTGGTTGGTTTGTATCTAGGATTATATTTGAGCTTTCATATGGAGTGTTTTTCAGCGAGACTTAGAATGAAGACATATTGAAAGAAACTAATAATGGTTTAAGTTGGACTATACTTGACTCCAACTATTGTCCACCTATTTGTTAAAGTTTAACCTATTTGTAGAAATATTATCATGATTTGTAACTGGCATTAACTCATAAAAGTGAGTAATTGTAATAAATACACGAAACCAATTTTCTAACCAACGCCAGCTAGCGTATTAAATGAATCCATAAATTTATTTGTTCCAATATTTTATTTGTGAAGACACAACACATACTTCTTAGCTTAACTAAATTCCCATGAAACGAAATTAGATTCACCTCATAGCTTCCGAGAGTTTGAAGAGGGGTTGGTGTAAGACGACGATGGTGAAAATAGTGAACAAAAAAATTGCAAGCCACTTTCTCCTAGCGCTACACTAGCCTATTCAAAGAGTATAATAAGCTCTCCATTCTCACAGGAGAAAAAAATTCCCTGGTGGTGTTTTCTCCAAGAGGAAAGGCCCACCCTTTCGGGAACCCTTGCGTTTATGAGGCCAACAAACACTATGATGCTAAAAATCTGAGTCAAATCCACCCCAGAGTTGTCTTTGGTCACACCAAATGACTAGTGTCTACACCCTCATCGAAGATTATAAGGTGCTGAAATCCTAAACAGAAGATAAAAACAAAATGCACGAGAGGTTCAAAGTCCAACAATCAAATCGTAGTTGGTGGGAAACTCCCGTGGAAGAGCTTCGTCCTGAACAACTTGAAGTGTTAAGGTTAGCCTTACACATTCTCCGTTTCGATGTTCTAATTGATTCTCGAAAGTTTTTGCCTACTTATGAAAATTTTAATGGAGCACCAAGTCCACCTGCTCAACCTATCACTCCTCTCAGTTTAAATGCTATCAGGGATTATTTTTCTTTTGAAAACCAGGCATCATCCTCATCTCCTACACCATTGTAATTTACTTCTCGTTATGTTGGTCTGGTTCTTGATAAGTATGGAATTTCAGTGAAGGATGGACCAATATTTTTGAGTTAGTATGTTGACGATGGTAATGGGTGTGGAGTTTTTCCAGCAATCAGAGTTATGAAAACTTCTTCAATCCTAATTATTTTTCTTGAATGATTCTTTAATTTTAATTCTATGTTGCTTATATAGTGATAAAATGTTTGCATTCATTTTTAAACATTAGATATTGTTGTGTTATTGAATTATTTTTATTTAGAAGATGTTGTGCTCTATTGAAAGAATTGATAAAATATTTACTTATTTATCTAGTTTTAGAAAATATTTAGTTGTCTACATCAATTATAATTTATGCTCGGCACTAGAAATATACATCCACCTTATAAAATTGTCTCAGAATTGATAATGAATTTTTGTTATTAAATTTATAACTTGAAACTAACCACCAAATTGAATTTGGAAGTACAAATCAACCTAGGAATAGATATCATGTTTATATTCTACCAACTTTATTCTCTCTTATATACGATAAAAAAAGTGTCAAAGATGTTGTTGATGATAGTAATGCTATATGAAAGATGCCAATACTCACAAACAACATTTGTCCCATGTTACACAGATGTTTAAAGCAGGCCCAAAAACCAACGCACTTAGAGAACTAATAAAGTGGAAAAAATATTAACACTATATATATATATTTTTTAAAAAATTGATCTAGATGTATAACCACTTAAAATTTCATCACTTTCATTCAGTCTCGTGGTACATCAAAAAAATTAATAAGCTGCAAATTTTGTAAAAGATTGTATATAGTTTCTTGGATCTTCTAGGAACTATCCATAAAATATGAATTGATCCTTAATTAACATGACTATAAATGTTGACTTATCATAATTGTCCACATGAAGATGATTCTAGGTTCCTTTATATAATGGGAGGAGAGAGAATGTTGTTACCCACTGGTAAAAACCCGAGTCAATGGACTAACACAAATCCTGTAGAATTACATGGTTCATCTTTTGTGACCATGTTTTGGGGGAAACTGAGTGGGTACGGATCATGTAGAATCACATGGTCCATCCTTTGGGATGTGTTCTTTAGGTTTGGAATTTACACTGATCATGTAGGTTTACACGGTCCGTCCTCTGGACCTCATATTTTTAGGGAAGCTTGAGCGACATCGTCTGTTCCATGAGAACATTTATGATCCTTGCTTGAAAACTTTCTCTTTTGCCTCTTTCTTCTCCCAACTTCTTCAAACTTCTACCATTATATCACATGGCCTTCATTCTACTAACAACCCTGCGGGCTTTCTATCTACTACCATCTATGCAAATGACCTTATCTAATGACGATCTTCATCTAAGCTCACAAAATCAAGTTGACCAACTCATGGAGGAAAAATTCTATTAAGTCATAAATGTCTAATAAAATAGAAGAGTTACTGAAGATAGTCAAATAAAGTGATTTTAACTCTCTGTCATGGAAACCACTCACAAATCTAACTAACCACCAACATAAGAATATTAAACGTGGTGTTAAATGCTCTAAGAAAATATGCAGTTACCGTCGCATCAAATTACCCAAAGTTAGACTTTTACTTCTCGCTTTTGTTGGGAGCTGATTCCTCGTACTTGGAAGGCTGATTTTGAGGATTTTTAGGGATTTTGGTGCGATTTTTGTAGTTGGAAAGGAGATTGTGGATCTCTGCTTAGATAGGGTGAGGAAGCTACATAAATACTAGCATAAGTACTCTCAATACCTCATTCATTGATCAAACGAATAAAAAAATCTCCAATTGTTATACATTGCGTTGAATCAAATAATTTTCATGGTTTGATAGAGATTTTGAGACCTGTATAGCAGGCCGAACTTCATCAAATTTTGGAGCTGAGATGGGGCCTTCCCTTCAGCAGTGGTGATAGGCTGCGGCGGCGGTCGGTACTTTAGGGTGTTTGAAGTTGCAAAAGGGTTTAGGTTAGGGTATTTTTTTTTATCTTTTCAGCATAGGTAAATAGAGTTTAGGGTTTAGGGTATTTTTTAATCTTTTTTCAGCATAGGTCAATGATCAATAGATTTTTAGTTTTAAAGTTAGGGTATTTTTATCTTTTCAGCATAGGTCAATGTCTGAATTACATTAGTCAACGCTGGAATAGTTTAGTTTGGGTATATCTGCACCATTGCTCAAATTCTTAGGGTTAGTTTAGCACTTTCAAATTTTACAGGGTCATTTATGCACTTTCTCAATTTAATAGGGTTATTTTTGCACTTTTTCCCAAAATAAAAAATAATCTACTCCCTCTGTCCCAGAATAATTAGCACATACACTTTTCACTTGGTATTTTATGCAAGCTGGTGTGGCAGAGAATAATTGTGAAAAAGTAAGGATATTTTGGAAAAACGTACGGTGGACCCAGTCAAAAAGTTGTTGAACTAAAGAGGATATTGTAGAAATTTTACAACATAGGCCATGTGTGGCAATCAGCTGTTGGCGGTTGGTTGATGGCTGTTGGCTATTTCCTTTCTCTGGTTTGACCAAC
>JAULKK010025712.1:0-19534 GCA_032355705.1 Rubia peregrina
GCTTATACACAAGTCTCAAGACATGGGCTTGGAAGCCTAATCAATTGCTCCCAAGGTTATGTTTAGCTACTACTAATAATACTAATTAACATAAGAAATTCAAACATTAAATCAAAGTAGAATAATGATGGAAAGAGATGAAACCTAGGGTTTTTCCGCAAGAAAAGTCGGGAAGAAAGAGTTGGGGAAGAAGAGAAAAAGTGTTGAGTATTTATAGTACAAAAATTCCAAAAAGTATGTCTGGGTAGGTGGCCATCGCGACTCACGACGACCAGAGTATCCTATCCTCAAATGACTTAACTCTTTGGTCTTCAAGTAGTCTTCTCTTCTTCCTTTCTCCAGGTCTTCATAGTCTTCAAAATGGAGTCTTCGAGGTCTTCAAGTCTTCGATAATTACCTTGTCTCATAGAATTCTTATTATAAGTGACAAAAGCGATAAAGTCACTCTCAACTCTCATAATATGACTTTAAGGTAAAATAGAGTCTTCAAAGCATAAAGTTTACCAAAATGAGTACAAAAAGATCCGAAAATCACGGTATAAAATGGACACATCAAATATCCCCACACTTGAACTTTACTTGTTCTCGAGTAAGAAAAGATCCAAGCATAAGGATAATCTCACATATCCCTATCCTAATACTAATATTCCCCTAAAGAAAAATCTCACAAAAATATCAACCTTCTAATTCCCCAATATTACACAATCCCTTTTTTCCCTAATTCTACCCATATATATTATCAATTCCCTAACCCATAAAAAGCATTCTCTAATCCCGGATTGATATTGCTCAAAAGCCAATGGTATCAAGTGATGCTAAAAACCAAATATCAAATGTTCAACATAAGCTTCACTTTATACCAATCACACTATACCCAAAACAACCGAAGCATACAAAAAATCAAGAATTTCATACCTTGCTTCATTTCCCCCGCTAACTTACCCAATCCCAAGAAGAGCGATGTTGTTAGGCTACCCGATCAACCAATTTTTTAACTGCAACCCTATGACTCCAATGCTGGCAAACAAGTAGATCGTAACAAAATTTCATTTTCTTTTCTCTCTTTCTCTCATTTTACCTAGGAGCCCTTTCGGGTTTTTGTCCTAGCCATACATCATGTTTCTTAGGCTCACATATCACCCACATTTATCCTCTCATTTTTTCCTAGGCCGCCCTTTCGGGTTTTTGAACTATCTGGGACCCCAATGTTGCCCGAGTCGCCCTCTCGGGTTTTCAACTTAGCGGGTTCATTTTTATTCTTCTCTTTTTAAATTTTTTTCCCAAGAGTAATGGATTTAAACCATAAACAAAGGAAAAATATCATGATGAAAATCTAAAATATCCAACATCCAAAAGATAACAAATGGTCCAAAATAAAGAGAAACTAACATCCGAAAGAAAAATAAATCCAAGTGATCTAAAATGAAAAGTAAGAAGTACCCCCTCCCCACACTAGAACCCTACATTGCCCTCAATGTAGGTAGAAATACATAACATATAAAAGGAAAGGTTATGCAGAAGAAGAATAACTCACTATCCCTGTTGGGAGGAAGAACCACCATCTCCATATCGGCATTGGTAGTCTGCCATCCAAGCCTCATTGCGCAGGTGTCGCTTCCTGCGTCTCGCTGCTCTGGGATCCTGTCCTGAGGGGCCTCCAGCTTCTGCCATCATATCCCACATCGCAGATGCAAGGTGGTCGATCTCCTCATCTATGTCTAGGAGCTGTCGCGACATGTACGAACTATGGTCGTACATCATACTATACTGGCGGTAAATTGATGCTACCAAGTGCTGCTGAGTGTGGTCATAACTGCCCTGCATCGGGTCCTGTATCATTGGAGACTAGGGTGGTGACTGGGCCCAAGGTCGGTGTGGAGACGGCTGTGGCAGCTGATGCTGCGACGGGTCCTGTTATGGCTGGTCCATGGCAAAGGGAATAGCTTCCTCATCCGAATCAATGGGGAGGTTCCTAAGTTCCCGCTCGAACACCTTGCGACACTGCCTATCTGGCTCAATCGCCAAATTTTCCATCGGCGTGTGAAACTCCAACTTTGTACGCTGGGGCTGCGGGAGCTTCATGAAATGAACACTCCCAGCCCCGTACAACCACTGGAATGATCATGAGTCGGAGGTTGTCTTGATCAAATGGATGTTGACCATCATGGTCAATGTGATGTAGTAAGAAAAGTCTCGACCAGTCCTTGACAAACCCTCTGGCAGCTCAATGGCCAAGTGGTCGGCCAACAATGAGATCATGGCTCCAGCAGAGATCTTGCCTCTGTCCTTCCTGAACGTCTCTAAAATATGCTCGACCCACAAGTCTGCCCAACGGCTGAACCCCGTCCCCTCGCTAGTCAACTCCCATAAGAACTGGATTTCATCATTCGGAATGTTTATCGCGTTAGCGCGACAAAAGAGGGTAGAGGCTAAGAGACAATGTACATACCGTAGCGACGGGTGAATAATAGTGTTGTTCTTTTCTTGGCCATGGCACACCTTCCGAGTGATGGAGTGCCAAAATAGAAAGCTCTTCTCCATAGCAGGTGTGCGTCTTTCTAGATCGAGCCTAGCTTTGAGATCTGCTGTCTGCCACCCAAATTCTACCTCGATCTCAGAGAGAATCATCTCGTAGGAGCGGTCATTCAAGTGGAAATGAATGAACCGCTCACAGGGCATCCTGTCCACTTCTGTGTATGTCTTCACTGTGTCAAAAAACTCCATCATATAGCGTGGGTAGGTCGGTGCTCCCCTGTACAAGAATCCTCATGGGCCCCCTTTGTGAAAGAGGCATATGACTGGCTCTCGGAGCTGTAGAGTCTCCAAAGCTGCTTCATGGCGAAGTAGGTCTCCTGAATCCTGCGAGTGGACAAGGCGTCCCACCTCTGAGCGTAGGCACTAGTGATCCAACGTAGTCCCATAAAGTGATCAGGGACTGGTGCTGGTGCAGGCTCAAGTGCCGGAGGAGAATGTGAGGGTGGTTCTGACAGTCCCGCTCTAGTTCTCTTCTTCGGTGCCATATCTCTGCTCAAGATAGCAAACACATCAGAGGCATAAGGCAATAAGAAATATGACAAACACTTGGATGTTACATCAAAAGATAATATTTACACCGACTAATATGCAGCTTATAGCCATCAGTAAAATGAATGTAAGTTCATGTGCATATGACAGGGCCAAACATCATACTAAGTATACTGTGCCAAAATAAAAACTATCTAGCCTAAACCAAACTAAACTAAAATCAAAATTTTTCCACAATAAACTAACCTAATCCAGGCCAAAATAAACCTAATTGAAACCAAAATAAAATAAAACCTAAGTCCAATTTACAACTAAAATGATAGCCAAAATTCCAGTCATTATCAAAATCACAGCACAATTTACATCCTAAAGGCTAAACCAAAAGTTTTACTGGAAAAATCACAGCACAATTCATCACAATTCCCAGCCAAAATCAAGGCATTCTATCACAGCCATAACCAAACCTACAACCCAAATTACCAGTCCGCAATTATACTAACAGTCCAAAATTCTAATCAAAATAACAGCCAGAAATTCCACACTAATATTAATATCATCCATATCAATCAAATTAGCACATATGCATACATCAATTCATCTCCATCATAATTTAATCAATTCCCAAACTCAGTATTCTTCAACAATTCTCAAATTATCACAAATAACGAAATCAAACAAACTAAGCAATTGAATAGAATATAGTTGAAGAATTTTACCGTATTGAAGCTAATGAGGATCAATGAATCGATCCCACAACAAAATTGTTCCTAAATTTTAAAAATTTCAAAAATCTAGGGCTTTGGGTATTGGATGATTTTTGGCTCAATGTGGAGATTGGTGTGTGAATTGGTGAGAGGTAGCTGAGGGAAAGTGATTTGGCGGATTGGGATGGTGTTTTCTTGCCAAGAGCGGTGGTTATGGTGGTGGAGGAGAACAAAATAGGTGGTGACGGTGTTTGATCGGGTAGAACATCATTTTTTTCTTCAATTTATACCTGCTACATCGCGATTGCGACAGATGCGTTGCGACTCGTGACACTTTCCCTAACCATCGTGACCGTGATGGATTCTGTTGCGACTCGCGATGGATTCTGTCGCGACTCACGAATGTTGGGGTCTGGAAGTTGCAAAATGAGAATTTTTACCTGATTGTCATCGCGATCGCGATGGTGTGTCGCGACTCGCGATGCCTCCTTCGCGATCGTGAATGTTTGGTCCTGGAAGTTGCAAACTTCCTCTGTCTATCGATACTCGCGACAAAGCCATTGCGATCGCGACAAACAAGGGATTTTCCCTTCAAAAAAATTTCAAACTTACAAACTTCCAAGCCTTCTCCATTTCTCACCTCCTGCAAAATCACATCAAAAAGATCACCGCAGCCAAAACAAAGCAAAATCATGAAGAAAACAGTGACAAAATTAAAATTGAACAAAAAATCAACGTAAAACCATGAATCGTTCTCCGGATAGTCAGGACCAAGTTTATTTAATGTCGTCGGTATGACTTACCTTCCTTCTTGGGGTTTACTCACAGACCGGATCGAGAACGTCTCATTTTTCTCTACCCGGCTCAAAACAAAGGGGATCCATATTTTCCCCGATCAAAACTTTCTGCACAAAGCTCAATGTTTCCTCATGATCTCTCAACATGTACAAAAGCTTACCCATTTGGTCTATAAAGATCTCAACTGATCGAGTAACTAGGGTTTTGTCCCCTTCCGCAAAAGATGAACATTCAAGCATCTTCGGTGGTGGTTTGCACTCTTCCACCGAATATTTCTTACAAGAAGGAGCAAAACTTACCTTTTCCTTAGGTTTCACCTTGGAGGCTAAGAGGGTGATTGAAGTTACTCTCCCAGGAGAATATCCTCTATTGTTGTTTTCCTTCAGGTTAGTACTAACAACATTTGCAATCACAGCTTTATTCATGGCAACAATTAAGGAACTACCATTGGACTCAGAAATATCTTGCTTTTCATAATTAATCACATTAAGAGCATGGCAAGAATGGTATCTAACCGGTTAAATTCAATTTTTTGCCCATTGCATTCCATGGTCAACGTTCCCCTATGCACATCAATTATTGTCCGGGAGGTTTTCAAAAATGGTCTACCTAACAAAATAGGTGTCGCATGCTTATCTTTCTCCATATCAAGGACATAAAAATCTGCGAGGAATGTCAAGGAATCCACTTTCACCAACACATCCTTCACACTACCTTTTGGGTACGTGCTAGAGTGATCGGCTAGTTGGATAAGAACCACAGTTTTGTGCATAATGCCTAAGTCTAGACTTTCATACAAAGAGCATGGTATCACATTAATAGAAGCACCCAAGTCTAACATGGCACTGTTACCACATTTCCCTCCTATCTCACAAGGAATTGTGAACATTCCCGGATCCTCGCATTTAGGAGATAATTTCTCATCACAAATGGTTAAGACCTCCTCACTCTTTTCACTCTTTTTTTTAGTTTGAATTTTTTGCTTCCTAGTGGTCATGCATAATTCTTTAAGGGATTTAGCATAATTAGGAATATGCTTCATAGAGTTTGTAATTGAAAAGGAGTCATGCTTTCCTGAATAATTGTATGCTTTACCGAGGAAATGAGTATGAAGTTAGAGATCATTGCATAGTATGTAATGAGCCACGGTACACGTCGAAGACTGACAATGTTGACGTGGGTGGTGAGGTTATTACGAACACGATCAAACACAAGCCAGCCAAGGTTATAGGGTACCTCCCAATAAGTCCTAGGCTGAAATAGTTGTATGAAAACAAGGAAGATTCAAAGCACTTGACATGGCATGCTGAGAGAATGAAACTCGTTGAAGGTGTTATCCAACACACCACAGACGGTGATCAGTTGAAAGAAGATTTATGACATGTACCCGGAGTTTGGCAATGAAGCACAGAACTTGTGTATATAACCATCGGTTGATGGTATGACCCCTTAGGAAATTTGAGTAGAAATCAAAGTTTTGGCCAGTCATGGTAATGATTAACAATTCACCCTCTTGGTTAACGATGAAACGAAAGTATGTTCTGATGTTATTGATTAATCTAGAGCCTAAAAAACTAAGTAACGACATCTATGTATATCTTGCACTATTTGTTGACGACCTGGGGAAGCTTTGGGGCGAAGAGAACTGGAAAGTATGATGCTTACCATGGACGTAGCTTCAAGATGAAAGCAATTTTATTTTTTACCATGAACAATTTCCCGATGTATGAAAATTTATCTGTATATTTAGTGAAAGGTTACTATGCATATCTTGTATGTAAAAAGAATACTAATTTTTCACAGTTGGAGCATGGTAAGTAAACTATATATCTTGGTCATAGAAAGTTCTTACTAATAAATCTACGGTGATGTAGAGGAAAGAAGTGGTTCAATGGGGAGATTGTGGAAGGCCTTCCATCACAACCTATTACTAGAGAGGAGATTTATAAACAAGAAAATTATATTGACAATGAATTTGGTAAGAACCGGAGGGAAACTAGGATTGGGGGAAGTTGGATGAAATGACTAATTTTCTATAAACTACCTTACTGGGAGCATTTAAATGTGAGGCACTTTTTTGATATGGTGCATACAGAGAAGAACGTTATGACAGCTTGATTAGGACGTTGTTAAACTCACCTAGGATAATAAAGAATGGTTTGAATTCACATCTTGAGATAATAAATATGGGAGTGAGGCGTGATCCAGCGTCAGTTGTGGAGGGTGGGAAAACTTTCCTTCTGCCAACTTGCTACACAATGTCGTTCAATGAGAAAAAACAATTCGGTGAATCCTTAAAGGGTATTAACGTTCCTTATGCATACGCATCCAACATAAGAAAATGTGTGTCTGTCGCAAAGTTGAAATTGGCAGGGGCTTAAGTCCTGAGATTTACATAGCTTGATGCACGAGTTAAATGTTATCGCCATTCAGGGTACACTCTCCAACCATGTTAGAGTCTCTATAAGCAGGTTGTGCACTTTTTAATATTCTATTTTCAGTAAGAGTATAAGCCGTGAAAAAATAAATTTCATTAATCAGCACACGAGGAATCGCATCTTGGTTAAGGGACTTTGTTAGAAGTGGGGACTACACGGAAAAATTTAAGTGGTTGTCTCACCTACCATTAACCGCCGTCACCTCTTTTGATTGTTCTGACAGTAACGGATATATTTTTAGGACCAGGAAACAGGATGCTAAAGGAGTATCTCAGAACATCAGAGTGTCGCTAATATCTGAGGTGCTACATGTACCGAACATGAACGATCCTCATGGTAGATACACTTGAACGAGTTACTTGGGTACGATTACAGAAATGTGAGAGTTGAATTATCTGACCTTGAAAGTTGTTTTAAAGTGTGATTGGGTGAACGAGAACACCGGAACTAGGTTGGAACCCCTAAGCCTTACATTGGTGGACCGTAGGAGATGGGAATTTTTCTTGCATTCATTCATAATGGCTCAGCAGGCGCATCAGGTGTTTTACGTGAAAGATCCTACAGACAAGAACTGGGAGATTGTAGTGGAGGGAAAGTTAAATTTTGTGGATGAGTAATCCATGGAACATTACATGGTGGGAAGCGATGATCATTCGCTCCAATATATCAGTGATGATTCTTGGTTACCTTAGGACCATGCATGTTTGAAAAGATTTCTAACAATAACTAACAATTAGGAAGGGATTTTGTTGGATATTCATGAAAAAGTTGTCAAGAGGAAGTTGAAACAAAAGATCAAGTGAGGACGTCCGCAAAAAAAGTTAGTTAGAACAACACAAATTATTGTCCTCGACGGCATGCATCGATATGAATGTTATCTATTTTTTATATCATAATGTATTCAAGTTCAACCTCAATATAAATATTCAATTAACCATATTGTATCACTATTTGCGATCTAATTTCCGATATTGGAACAAGAGATCTAGATGAGATTTCACGAAACTCCGATTTTTGAAAGCACGCCAGACAAAGTTCCAGTAGGGAACCATATCTGCTTAGGTGGGGGTGCAAATTTAAAAAATCCATATTTTCGATCCAACACACCCGTGCCAATTTCAATAAAGGCGGCAATCCCAAAAATGAGAAGTTCATTTACCATCATAATATCAAGCAAGTCTTCCGAATTCGGAACAATGAAGTTAGGTCTTCTCTGTTACGCATAAGGCTTACCTAACAAGGATATTGAACTACTAGTTAATCAATTTTCAAAAAAATAACTATTACCTAATAAATTTTCAAGTAATAAATAAATCAGAATGAATAAGAACCGCATTCCTATTTAAAAATATATATCTGCTTATCGGAACAGGTCATAAGATTCTTCGTCAGCTA
The DNA here is from genome assembly GCA_032355705.1 of Rubia peregrina. NCBI lineage: Eukaryota > Viridiplantae > Streptophyta > Magnoliopsida > Gentianales > Rubiaceae > Rubia > Rubia peregrina. Next base: position 8,360 of record JAULKK010025712.1, read on the forward strand.
TAATGCATTCGATTCTCTCCATTTACCTATGTATCTCGGTTAAATAGTTGTTAACCGGTTTAGGTTCCAAATCAAAATCCACCAAATTAAAAACTAGTAAATGTGTGGCGGTTGAACCGCCTTGTACTAATTTTTATCGCATAGGGAACGGAAACTATAATTTTTAAAATTGGAATTTAAATTTTTTTCCAATAAAACATTTTTAGTTGTACAGCGATTGAACTGCCTTGTATTAGTTAATATTCCCCCTGATAGTATATTAATAATAATAATGGGTCTGAGCGTCGCTTTACCGGCCCATGTCTAAGGAACTATCTTATGGTTTATACCCCTTTGATGATACAAATTAAGTCAGCCTAGGGAGAAACCCTAATAATTGCTCCACAAGAAAACAAAACACTAGCCCTACCTAATCTTACAAGTTTCAGGTAGGCCGGCATATATAAGGAGAAATTATAGTTCACGGGACTATTCCAAAATCTAGGGAAAGTATGTGACTTTATAATCGGAGCCTTTGCCCCCCGAAAAACTCCAGGGGTTTTGTCTTTTATATTTTGGCCAAGAAAGCTCGCACCTTATCAACGGCGCGTCAACTTGGCACGGTCGGTAAGACCGTCAAGTCAAATTGTGATCTTTGTTGTTCATGTCCGCTTCTACGTCAAACACATTACGTAGAATTGAACGAGTGAAAGTCAGGAACCTAGATTCCGGTGAGGAAGTACAATCACCTTACTTGGAAAGAGGTCCGAAAAATGAAGAAGATGCAATCCAATCTCCCAGGTCCTCAAAGCACCGGTGGAAGATCCCCGGTGGTGACTGTCGATCACATCCCAACAACTGCTGTAGCGAAGGAATCTCATATCCCATCAGCAGGACCCTCTAGATGATGGGATGTCATATCAAGTTTGGGTCTGGCGGTGGCCTATTCTGTATCTTCCTCGATCTCCCTCATGCCAAACCTGGAGATCCTTCACTCGATTGCCCGGCTGGCAGGGCAGTACTAGGTTACAATAGCTTAGCTCATCAAAGGCCTTAGGGAGAGATCCCTTTCAATGACCCTTACCTCCAGGGACGACAACTGTACTACAACTCCACGATGGGAGGACTATGGACTGGATACATAATTTTAAATTATATGTACAAGGTCCTCATCATGGATACCTCTCTTGTATCAAACTAATATGTGGATCTGCGAGACTAGCATGGAGGCGATTCGAGCAATGCCATAACAAGGGAGCGTGATTGGTTGATCGGTCTGTCAGGGCAGGTTGATGCCTTCCATTTTAGCGCGGCGATCATGGAAACTTGGTGGCCTGCGGATTTAAAGCCACTAGGGGGACTCCCCACCTTCAACGGAAATACGAACCCTCACGAGTTTATATAGACCTTCCTAAGTCTTGTGAGCTCGAGGGATTTCAACGAGAAACTAACATGCAAGCTGATAGGGAGTTACCTCCAACGAAAAGCTCAGGAGTGGTTTACTAAATAGGTCAAGGGGTCGTTGCACTATTATAGAGATTTTGGAAGAGCATTGCTGAGTTAATTCTTCCAAAAGAAGCGATTCACTAATTCTTCCAAAAGAATCAGTGTAATTAACCGCAAGGTGGAAGGAGTGATCCTAGGCCACATGAATGGGATGGCTAACCTGGACCTATAAAAGAAGTTGGTCTTAAAGACTCCAGAAACCTTGTAGCAGCAGGAAGAAGTTTTCGAACAGTACTTAAAGATCGAGGAAGACGCAATCACTACAAGAGGTGGTGTTAAGTTTGATACAATGTCTTCGACAACATACATCGACACCAATGACATAATTCTCAAGGCACAAAAAATTTGCTATGACATAGTTGGATATCGAATATGCAACATCTGAGTTTAGGATTTAGGGTGTTGTTAGGAGTGCTTGATATGGGGTTGTTGTAATAGGGTTAGATCCATCATTTTTGTTTTCCTGGTTTTAAAGTGACACACCGGCTAATACTATCGAGCTGTGGTGCACAAGAAAGTTCTCCGGCTGATGCTATAGATAGTACTTGATAGCAACTCTTTATTCGGAACTGCTTTCTAATTATTTTTTTAAAACCCTACTTTCGTAGCTCTTTCCCGGCACATGAATTCCAGTCAAAACCCTATCAATGAACCAAAAACTTACACCCCATAACTTTCATCAATCAAGTTTCCCAAACTTTGATCAAACCCAAAATCAATCAATATATATAACTATAAACATTTCCAAGATTCCAAAAGACCATTTCTGTTAAATCAATCACAAAATAGAATGATTAAACATCCAAATCATTAACATCGCCATCAGATATGCAACTATATCTATTGGACTTATATATAAAGTAATTCACTTACAATAGGATAAGTTGAACCCCAAATTTTCCATTGGCGGAAAATGATTGTGGTGAGCCAAATTTGGAGAACGATGTTGGTAAGTTGAACTCTAAAATCTTCATTGGCGAACTTGGAGAAGAGAGAGAATTTGAAGCGAAATCAATCAAATTAAAGGAAAGAATTTTGACTGAACTGTGGTCGGGTTTAAGGAAAGAATTCGGCGGACTTCTTGTGTGTCAAGAAGAGGGGAGTGCCCTGCGTGTAAAGAAATGGAGCAAGGGAAGGAAAGGTATTATTTTTGGGGATTGGAAGCATGTACTCCTTCTGTCCTAGTAAAAATAATATAATTTCTTTTTTCGTTGGTCCCAACAAAAATAACACATTGTGAAAATCACTCAAAATGATTTTTAAAAATTGTGTTAAATTCCCAAGATATCTTTATTAATTTCAACTTTTTCAAATTGGACCCCCAATTTTTTCCAGAATACATAAGCTTTGCCATACTTATGGATTGTCACATCAGCTCACCTAAAAGATCAAATCAAAAGCAATTCCTCCATTTTTCGATGGGACTAATGGAGTATATTTTTGCAATGGTCATTACATGGCGGCTAAACCACCGTGCAGCTGGTTATTATATGACATCAATTTTGAATCGCCATCAGTCAAATTTGATATGCGAAACGAATGATTCCGAGTTCGAAACCTAAATTAGAAGACGATTCTAACGATTTTATACCGAACCGTTTAAAAGAGCCACTAATAGCCGGTCTTCCATAATACACACAATAATGTTCAGGATCCTTTATTTTGTTGAATCAATAGTCATGAAATACATGTATGAATCATATACAGTACAACTATGCAAGCAACAGGGAGAAACACATTAGCCTGAGAATTCAGACGATGCGCAGTATGTCCTTACAAAGTTAGTTGCATATAAACCAAGACCCGCTGCTGCAAAACCAAACAGAACCACAAAAAACGCCCTCCTTGACATCTTCAGTTTTGATGCTAGATCAGCTGCAGTCACCTGATAATTCTCTTGCCTTGTTGCACTTTTACCACTTTCATTACTTACTTTTCTTGCCGATGTGCCATTGTTTTCGCGATTCTCCTCTTCCGAAACCACGGTACTAGTACCCTTCGACTTTGGTTCATCTTTCTCTGTGCTTTTCTGAACAACAGAAGGCTGCTGATTTGAACCATCACTTTTACTAGTCACATCTGTTGTTTTCTGTTCAACACTCCCTTGTAGTTGAGGCTTATCAGCAGCTGCCTCAGGTTTCGGAGTTTGAGGGTATGGCAATTTGTTGTCAGGCTTGTCTTCTGTGATGATCAGTTTTGGAAGCTTAACGTTTAATATGCCAAATTCAAACTTGGCAGAGATCTTGTTTGTAACGATGTCTGATCCAATGGGGAATTCTTTCTGAAACCGCACATATTTGCCTGCTCCGATTTCTCGTTCTCCACTGATCCTCACCCGATTTGTTGAAGTGAGCTGGACCCTCAGTTGTTCCCTTTTGAAACCTGATCAGTTTTTCAGTTATTAGTATTAACTCAAACATCATTAACAAATAATAATAATAATAAAGAACTGATCTGGAAGAGTTAATGAAGAAAGATGGAAGGATTTCAAGAACCAAATCAAATTGATGAAATAACAAAAGAGAGCTTGAAGATCTAAGTAGAGATTTGGTACCACGAACGGAAACCTGAATGGTTTCGCAGTCGTTCCCAATGATATGTTTTATTGATGGATCATAATCTTCATACTTTCTTGTCGCAGGTGCTGCCATTTTCGAATGTCTTAACTCTGGTTTTTCTTTCTCAATAAAGTTTCTTTTGGACACTGAGTTGTATTGGAACCAATGGATAAGTCATGCATATATATGAGCACTATTTGCATCTTTACTGTCTAGTAATTCATAGCCTTCTTTCCTTTCTTTGAGGATCTTCGGCCGTCTGTTTTTCTTGAGGAATAAGGCAATGCCAAACGTTTTATGGCTTTATGTTTGGTTCTTTTCTTTTGATTAAAGCAATTGGCTTCCTGTCTTGGCAATAAAATTACTACTTTTCTTCTCCCCATAGCATAAAGCTAGTGGAAGTATTCTTAGGCTTTTCATTACTCCTTCAACAACCATTTTCAAGGCTTTTAGCTATGGAATATCTTGTTCTGATCATTAAACATTTGGAACCATCAGGATCCCAATTCTCTTCTCAAAAGTCAGCTGATTTGTTGTTTACACTAGCATTTCCTCAGTCCAATTACCCTGAAACTACTACAGATTTAACAGTTACATCTCAATCAAGATTTAAAAAAACATGCATGATAGATTTAACAATTACCATCCAATTTGTTGTGTATCTCTTCAAAATCCCAAAAACCACAAAACCCAAACAAAAGCCAGGTGGAAAAGGCCGAATGTTACAGATACACATCAAATCACTAGTGTAAGGGGGTGCGATTAAAGGCGGTAATATCAGACAATAGAAGGCACTTTCAATGTGCCTTCTCTGACCCTGCCTTCCATTGTCCATCAATAGAAGACGGTTACAAAAACCGCCTTTAAAACAGCCTTTTAAAAGACACTAAAACTGCTTTTAATTGTTTCCGAGTTCGAAAAGTTCTAGCATCCCTCGTACCGAAATTGCTATTTCCGGACTAGGAAATCATGAGTTTCCGAACTCGGAAATGGCATATCTGCTCTTCACCAATACCTTATTTGTTTCCGAGCACTTGTCTACTTTCCGTTCTCATTCAACAAAATGATTGCTACAATTTAGCCCCAATGGGAATTATTTTCGAGTTCGGAATTATTTCGTAATTAAGTTTCTGAGCTCGGAATTAGTGATCGTGACCACTTGAAATATAATGAAAAGTTTCCGAATTCGGAAACATGTTATGTTATTTTTGTCAATACATATTTCTATTTCATGTCTCCAGCGCAAAAAAAAAACTCAAACCACAGCAACAAATACAGAACAATACACGATAGTCTTGCATGTTCACAAAAATATATAGAGAACGCTAACCGAGCAATAATATATAGATAGGTATTGAAAACACTAGGAATCTATTCCAATAGTCCTAAACTAAACTATTTTTCCAAATTTGTTGCTTTATCAATATCCGGATTTCCAAGAGATGCTGACCGATTTAGTATGACATGGCGAGCCAAATTATTCCGAACAATGTTGATATCATCTTGGGAGTAGGGGCTTCGATTCCTTCAACAAAATCTGTCAATAACTACTTATTAGAAAATACAAGAAAGCTTAGTTACATTGCTTGGTAGAAACAATTGTACAAGTACCTTGTCAAATTCAAGTAAGTCATCTTTGACCTTTTGAATGCACTCAGCCACGTATAACTTGACGTAATATCCACACTCCTAAGTTTGCGCCTGCTTCTTGTACTGATTGAAATTAACATGAAATCCGTAATTAAATTATAATATCCATTAAGTATTGTTAATTGAAAAAAAAATGTTCATAGTCCACCTTGATTTCGACCGCCTCCAAATTACTTTCATTTTGGTCGCTATTGTCCTTTAACGCTAATTCTAAAATCTCAACAAATGCGTCTGATGGTTAGAAGTGCAGGGGATCCAACTAATACATGCGGTTGTTGGCGGGGACAGTCAAAATCAGTCTCTAATGGTCCTTATATAAGAAAATGTAAATTGTTAACGAAATTAGTGTTTTGTTGCCGGTAATGTAATCGAACAAACTTAGTATAACCTTTCCATGTATGGCGCAATGAAAAACTTCTTATCCTTTGGCCCTAGGTCTTACCAATGTAGTCGATCCTCTCTGTTTTAGTATGACCAATTTCTTGAATCGACACCGGGCACATGTGCCAAATCCATCATTTCTTTTGATTATGGGTGAAATACATGTACCTACGAAATGTCATTTGTTTTATGTTGTATTGAAGTAAATGTAATAGTGAATTTAAATAAAAACAACTCACAAGGTGTAGATGGATATGATCGTTTCATTGACTTGCTCACATCTCGAAAGATCTTCAAAATCACTCCAAAATGCCATGATCTCCCATTTGCATTCGAACACATAGTCATCTCCCAAGAATGAGTATGTTGACCTTCGATCATGCGCGTGTAGCCAATTGTACTAGACACACACGAAGTGTGGTGAGTCTCAAAGGACTTGTGCTCTAGCAATTGGAGGTCTAACTTTCATGGGTGTTGTCGGACCCTATTTAGGTGTTGGTTTGACGGGTCTTGGTGTTGTTTTCACCGGTTTAGGTGATGTAGGTCGTGTTTCCTTCAAGTGTTGATCTGTTACAGGATCAGCATAAATAATTCTGCAAGGACAAAGTAGAAACATTCCCCGTGAGGAACCAACCTTCTTGTACTCTCCGTCTGCAATTGGGAAAGAGGTGCCCAACACCAACGGATCCTCCAATGAAAACCTAGAAATACCCTCAACAATAGGCATGGAGTGATGGTGTTTCATCATCTGATGCAGAACTTTATTGGCCACATGTAGTGGTTGACCACTTATGCCTTGGCCAATATATAGCTCACATGGGAGTGGTTTCTATATATATTCCCACCACACTATATGTTAATGTACAAATTTATTATATTGCTAGTATCACAAGGGGAAGAAATTTAAATATATACCTTACTATCAATAGATTGTAAGGCATTCTCGACATTTTCAGGTTTGAAAATTCGTGGCTTGATTCTTGGAACCGGATTATTTTGAACAATAGTCTCTCGATTCACCTCAATATCCCTGTGGGAATGATGTAATCCCCTAGATGGATCATCTAAGTTGTCAGGAAGAACAAGGCCGTGTATTGGATCAACCTACGAACGAGGATGTTTTGTTGCTCAATTTTTCTTTCTTGAAGAAGAGTTTTTTTATAGGATGTGAACTCTGGAGGATTCAGCACCGTTATAGGACCTCAAAATGCCGAATGCCCCTTGTTGGGTATATGAAGGATCCCACATCCCTAGTACGCCCCGGATGGTCGGGTTTCCCCGATTGCTTCACAAAGAATGTCGTACTTATCGCTCGGAATGAATTTCCCTTGTAATTGATCATTCTTCACTTTTTCCTACATAGAGTATAAGGTTAATTAGAATACATAATTAAGAATAACATTTATAATATAGAAATCTATTGTGTGAAATATTTCCTTGCAATTCTTTCGGCAATCCTTTTTTCTTCAACTTTCACATAAGCTCTGTCCTTGTTTTGTCGCCCTTTGAGGAATAGATCGTGCATTTCAATTTCATCCAAATTGATTGGTTGCTCTTTTCCTCATCCTCTGTCATCCCACCCTCTATTGCGTTTTGAACATCTTGTTCAAAACATTATTTCACTAAGTCGATTGCCACTAAAGTATAACCCCCACGGCTCAATATATGAGTAACTTTATTCTTTGGGACAATTTTTTGTTTTTCTTCCCTCGTACCCCAAGTTAGGAAGTTAGACTTATGAAATCACCGTAGACATGATAATATAAACTCTTCAATATTAAGAAAATGTTATTACTAACATTATCGTTGTTCTCAAATGCGCTCCTTTGGTGTAACTCCCAAATATCTGGTTCAATGTGAGTGTAAGTTAGCCACGGGAGATCACCCCTCTTATCACTAAAAATGAAGTCCCTCGACAAAGTGTATTATGTTAACACCAACTCTTTGACATCATCAACATAGATTATCCATGTCCGGAGATTCGATGTCAAATGGCTTCTATGGTGATTTTGACCTCCTCAGGGGCAATCACGGAGACACATTTACAATAGGGGACAAAAAATTGGAAATAACAAATCACTATATCTAGCTTTCATTCCATCCTACTCCAGTGAGCGTAGTTTCTCCCGGCCGGTCTTTGCGTCGCTACGGATGAACCGTTGATCCGTTTCGAGAGTTCTTGTAGTCGATTTTTATAGTGCTCAAGAAGATGAATCCAATGATGCCACCCTCAGAGGCTGGTTCTTCTCGGATAATTTCTATAACTTTGGTTTGAACTTCCGGATCACAATTCATCCGCTTCTTTGTCTTCCTTCTTCAACCCTTTTGTCTTCTACCACGTTTTTACTTGTAGCCTTCAATCTTCTACAATCCCTGCGAATGGCCTTCACTAAAATACACCAAAGTGCTTACGATCAATCTACAAATTAAACTTACAAAAAGAATCTAGATGCTCGTAAGTACCAAAAATCCATTAGACTAAAATTCGGTTACAAAATAAGGATTTAGATATGATAAAAAATGGTTATATAAACCCCTTATGATGTAAACCTACCTAAATCTAGCAATCTTACACAAAATTATAACAAAAGAGATGTTAAATGCTTCAGAAAATACATGCATTTGACATCTCATCAGTTTACCATTAGCACAAACAACTTTCCAAGATAAAAAAAAGTCCAAAAGGAATTTTGATCTTGTAAATTAGGTGCTTATTTTGTATAAAAGGCAAGATTACGTTTCCAAGCTCGGAAAGTTAGTTTCTGAGCTTGTAGCTAATTTCTGGACCTACACTGGAATTTCAAAACGATTCAAATTTCTCCCCAAAAATCATTCCATCACTCTGAAACTGATCTTGGCTTTTTCTGAAGAATCGACTTAAGGGTTTCCAAACGCAAAAACCCTTCAGCATATAAAAAACCACCTAAACGATGGGTCATTCTACAATCCAACACCAAATCACAAAACATTGCAAACTTGCAAACTCTAATTCCTTTACATCACTTCACAAACCCCCAATTTTGAATCAATAGCAATAGGATGAGCATCAAGGATTGAAGCCCTAGTTCTCGATCCACTGCTAGCATATCGGATACAAGGTTTGTCTCTCCCTTTGCACTTAATCGTTATGAAGCTTTGAGTGAAAAGGGGAAACTCTTAGATTTCTACATTGTTGATTTTAATGAATATATAGCGATAGGTTTGGCCGACCCCTTCAGTAATTTTAAGGATCAACATGTCGAGAAGTTGTTTTCGTATAACAAGAGCTCTTACTTCAATTTAACATGTCAATTTTATGCGAATTTGAGAGAAGTTACTACCGGGGATTATCATACTATGGTGGGGGTATGGACACTCTGATTAGCCAATGGTCTTTAAGTTGTTAGAATGCCCTTATGAACACCCCGAACAAGTTCTCCCCAAGGATTTAGATGGCCATTTGGATGATGTTTACCAAAGAGAAAAGTGCCCTTTGATGAGTGATTACCCTTTTGTTGACTTTGTGGAATGTAGCATGACATACTTTAAAAGTGATAAGAGGGAATTAGGAAGACCAAAAACTTTTGATCTAGAAGTCCTGCCTATTGACCATCGTATCGCATATGACATTTTTGCTAGAACCCTCGTTTCCTAGGGTGGACACATCACCGAGCCTAACTATCTCACACTCAACCTATTCAATTTCATAATGGAGGGCAGGAAAAATAAATCCCGAGGCAGCCATTTTTAAGCATATGTTGTACATTGTGACTTTGAAGAAGTTGATCAAAGGCTTACATTATGGCAATGTGTTCACATTGATATTTAAGAATGTTGAAGGGTTGGTTATTAATAGTGGGGATAAAGGACCCAAATATTTTGATAAAACGCACTTTGAGAAAAAGGGTTGGGTTTTTCGTGATTGCAAGTGGTATCACAAGGGTTTGGAAGCTTCCGAGGGTAACAAGAGGCCACGAATTGAGGAGAACCCACAAATTGTGCAAGGTTAGTCACATTTTTTTATTTATACAACATTATGTTCAATTTCATTTTTCCTATTACTAATAACATTAATTTTTCCACGTTGGTACGGAAAAATCTTACATGAAAGGCTTTAGGGATTGCTACAAGTGGATGCGCAAGAAATTTTGCGCAATGAAGGAAAAGATCAAATTCCTTGAGAAATATTAAAGAGCTTATGAGTGACACCTTACGTCAATCTCCCACCCACGACAATGCCAATCGACATCGACAACCGACCTTGAAGATGATGAAGAATGATTTTCTGTGTTGATTTTCTATGGATGATTTTCTGTGATGATTAGTTTAATCTATGGATGATTCTCTATGTCAAAGTAGTACTCTAATCTATGGATGATTAGTTTTATGTTGCATTCCTGAACTTAATTAATTTTGCACAATCTGTTATGAGTGATTTCCATTTCAACCTAACTGGAATACATTATCTAATCACCTTAACTTGTCAATTTTAACTAAAGATGTGACTAATAGAATTTTGGTACAAATTATACAGTTCAAAGAAACCGAACAGATGAGATAACAAACCTAATGGAAGGTCTATATTTTACTTATTCTTCCTCTTCATCAACACCTTCTTTGCCTTTCTCCTTCAATGGTTCATCTTCCCTCTAACGTCTACCCACATACTTTTTCGTGATCATTACGACCAAAGAAACTGTGTAGACTTGTATCATCCTCCTGAAGTAAATGTCATCTTGTAATCCAACACTCGGAGTACGCTGCCCAAATCTAATGATTTTCTCTAATTCATTCTAAACGACAAAAGCATGTTTTCCTTCAACAATAATCTCCCACCTTGAATCAACAGGGTCCCTAACATAGAAAATTTGGTGGGCTTGAGATGCCAAAATGAATGGATCATCCTTATCCCACCCTACTTCTATCCACAAGTGTGAATCTCAAATCCTTAGTCCACTAGCCTTTGTTAATATCCACCCACTGAAATTTAAAAATAGGGGCCCGCATAATGATATATCCAAGCCTAGATATATATACACAAATATATAAAAGCAAGTAAAGGGGGGGGGGGGGGTTTGGGTTGGTTGGTTCCTAAGTTATGAAAGTAAAAACAACACAACTA
>JAULKK010026017.1:0-19530 GCA_032355705.1 Rubia peregrina
ATGAAGAAAAGAATTATTGATGTATATCTGATGCAAAAATTAATTCATCAAAGATGTCATTGCCATGAATAATCTGACAGTAACTTGTTTGGAAACTAGCGAAAATGAATGACAATAATCAACAACTTCAATTTTAGAGATTCATGTTCCCACCCTTCTGGCTTTGTACATTTCCACTAATCCATCTAACATACATTTAACTTTGTACACCGATTTACAGCCAAAGGTTCCTTTCTTGCAGGTACACTACCAGATACCCACCTCTGGCACCGATTTTTGAGCACCGGTTTTTGAAAACCGGTGCCCATTCCTTACTGGCACCAGTTTTTTTTACCTCTAGCGCCAGATTTTTAAAAATGGTGCTAAAATTGGCACTGGTTTGTTTACATCGGTGCTAGAGTTGTAAAACTGGTGCCAAATTGGCACAAATTGTTTATAAATTGGTGCTATAGAAACCCGTTGTTAAACCTAGCACCAATTTTTTTTAAACCGGTGCCAAAATTGGATTTGTTTTTACAAGTGGCACCAATTTAATTGGCATCGGTTTGAAAACCGGTGCCAGCGGGAAAGTTTCACCAGTTTTTTATCACTATTCACAAAAACCAGTGCTGAATTAACATTAAATGCTCCCAACTACAACACGAAATTGAAATTAGATTTTTGAGCTCTCTTGTTTCTTCATTAATAGAGGCTATTTGTGGAAGGTGACCTTCACCCCAAGCCATGAAGACCCATGAATGTAAGTTTTCCTTAAGTTTTGTTAGTTTCATTAAAATGGTAGTGGTTGCAACCATTAATGCGTGCATGGGGAGAGTTTAGTTCTTGAATGTTTTTATCATGTTGTGGGTGTGTAAACATGGATTTCTTTATATTGTAGATGGTATATATATTTATCTCCAAGAACATTGTTGTGTTTATTTTATAATGTGTGGATATTGAATCGTGTAATTTTTTACTATAACATCTGGATACAATGGATCGAGAATCTATTCTGACATTGAGAACAAAAATTCTTAATTGTCCATGTTCAACTAGATGGAGTGGTGATTATATTTGTTTTGAAGATTCATTTCTTCATTATGTGTATGGTAGGAAGGAAATGATACTTTGTCCATGCAAACGGTGCTTGTGTCGGGAAAGGTGGGATGAACGTGGGGTTGTTACATATCTCTTATTGAAGAACAGATATGATAGAGGTTACATTGTTTGGACATTTTATGGGGAGGTAAAGAAACAACATTAGGTTGGAGGGTTTGATGACAAGGATGGAAATAATTGTACCATTGATGCTATGTTTGATGACATTGTTAGAGATTTTAATGGGAAGCCTGAAATATTGAGTGCCTTGCTAGAGGAAGAGGAGAAGCCATTATATCCTGGATGTAAAAGTAAGGATACCATAATATCTTTTTTATGGACGTTTTCAATCTAAAGGCGGAAAGTGGTTAGAGTGATACAAGTCTGAATTACTCCTAAAGCTTCTGAAGGATAAGTTCCCGGATGGGAATGAGATACCAATTTTTTTTATGAGACGAAGCAAATATTGTGTCCTCTTGGTTTGGAACATAAGAAAATACACTCATGTCCTAATGATTGTGTGTTGTTAGATGGTTATCTTAAAGAGGCGGTTGAATGTCCTTTGTGCAAACGTTCTAGGTATAAGGGTGTGAAGAGTCATGTTGATGGGTGTTTTGGTAAGAGGAAGAAGAAGGTCCCGTTGAAGTGTATGTGGTATTTTCCAATAATTCCCAGGTTGAAGAGGTTATTTGCAAATCTGAATGATGCAAAGAAGTTGAGGGGGCATGCAGAGAGGGAAGTACGAATTGACGAGAAGATAAGACAAGTTGCAGATGGCAAACAATGGAATTTTTTTGACAAAAGGTATCCTACATTTGGTTCGGAAGTTAGGAATTTACACCTCGCTTTGTGTACCGATGAGATGAATCCATTTGGAAATTTGTCAACGAAACATAGTTCTTGGCTCGTGATGTTGGCTATCTATAATTTTCCCCCATATTTGTGCGTGAAACGGAAATATGTTATGATGCATGCACTTATCTCAGGTCCCAGAAAACTGACATTGATGTGTACTTGCGACCTTTGAATTATGATTTAAAGGTGTTGTGGGAAGAAATGGGGTGACAGTCTTTGATGGCCATATGAATGTGGAATTTCAATTGTGAACCATGCTTTTCTGCACGATTAATGATTTTCCACCTTATGGAAATTTGTCGGGTTATGTTCTGAAAGGGCACAAAGCATGTCCTATTTGTGAAGAGAAGACGGAATTCAAGTGGCTAAGCCATGGGAAGAAGACAATGTATCTCGGGCATAGAAAATGGCTTCAAGGGAATCATAAGTACCGAGATGATGTGTTTAAATTTTTTGGGGTGAAAGAACAAAGTAAATCCCCCATGCCACCTAGCGGGGTGGATATTCATATGAAGGTAAGAAAACTGAAATTAGTTTTGGGAAAGCAAAGTGGTGGGAAAAAAATGCAATGTGATGGTCCATGGAAGAAGATGTCTATTTTTTTATTTAGCGTACTGAGAGCATCTTGAGGTTAGGCATTGTTTGGATGTGATGCATATTGAGAAGAATTTTTGTGAAAGTCTGGTAGGCACTCTGTTGAATATTTTTTGGAAGCCGAAAGATAGTTTGAATGCCCGGTTGGACTTGGTTGAATTGGGAATTAGAAGTGACCTAGCTCCAGCAATGAAGGGAAAGAGGACTTATTTACCTCCTGCACCTTGTACATTGTCGAAGGATGAGAGAACCTTTGTTTGTGATTATCTGAAATCAATTAAGGTCCCTATTGGTTACTCGTCGAAAGTTAGCTGAGCAGTTACAGAGGATTCGATTGTAGGATGAGTGGGTTGAAATCTCATGATTGTCATGTTTTGATACAACAACTGGTACCCCGTTTCTATTCGGGTAGTTTTGGAGGATGATGTAAGGTACTCAATCACTATACTATGTTTCTTCTTCAACTTCATAGGTCAGAAATCCATTGACCGAAACCAATTGGATGTCCTGCAGAAAGAGGTTGTTGTTGTGCTGTGCAAGTTGGAAATGTATTTCCCTCCAGGTTTTTTGATATAATGGTTCACTTGGTTGTTCATTTAGTACGGGAGATAAAGATATGTGGCCCAGTCAGTATGCATTGGATGTATCCTTTTGAGCGACACATGATGATGTTCAAGGGATATGTGATGTGTATGAGTTGGCCGGATGCGATTATTATTGAGAGGACTGAAGAAATAATTGAATTTTTCTCTAGTTATTTGGAGTATTGTGCTAGTTTTGGGTTCCAAAGAATGGACATGTTGGCCGACAGGTGGGAAAACCGAGGTCCAGGGGAATGTTATTTACTCCGCTGCATAGCGACTTGATGAAAGTTCATTTATATGTGTTGAGGAATTGTAGGGAAATCATAGATTACGTGACTGAGCACCTTAATTTAATCATGGAGGTTCATCCTACGTGGCCCCCCCAATAAAGTTAAGATGGAGCACAATGAAACATTTATAAATTGGTTTTATGATCGATGCACTGTCGGTGATCAGTACCACTAAAAATTTGAGCATTTGCAAGGAAGCCTAATTGTATAATATTGATTTATTATGGATACGATATGAACAGTTTCTATTTTGTTAATAGGGACCAAGATTCAAGGAGCACGACACAAAACAGTGGGGTTTATGTTGAGTCTGAAACAATATGGAAAACAAGTAAGAAAGACAACAAACAGATCCTCGTTTTCATGTAATTTTTTGGCATTATTGATAAGATTTGGAAGATTGACTACGGAAAATTCAAGATTCCTGTGTTCAAGTGCAAATTGGTTGACAACAGAACCGAAGTTCGAACTGACGATCCAATGGGTTTAACACTGGTTGACAAGAATTGTGAAACCTACGGAAATGATCTGTCTATTTTAGCTGACCAAGCAAGGCAAGTTTTCTACGTTGATGATCCGTGCAGTGTAGAGTGGTCAATTGTCTTACAAGGTAAGAAATATTGTTTCAGTGATGAAATTGATAGCGAGGTTACAACGGATAAATAAGAGTTTTCATCAATTTTCCCTCCATTGATTAATGATGAGTCGGGAGCTTCTCAGAGGAAACACAAAGATGGTATTTGGATTGATGCAGATGGCAAAGAATTGGGGGACAACAATCAAAGAAGATGGAGGTGGTTGGAGACTAGTGGCTTAGAAGTATATGCTTGTCTTAGTATATTATTTATGTTTGTAGTATGTTATGTACAGTATGACTTACAAGCACTATGAAACTGTATGATAATCGGTACTTATTTGGGAAAAGTAGTAATATACTAGGCGCTACCCGCAGCTTGGAGCAGCCACTTTATAAGTACAATGTGGTTGTAGGACATAATAAACTGGGTGTTGGCCGCAGCTGCGCGCAGCTACTCCGCCAGTGAAAACAAACAAGTGCCATTATGGAATTGGGTGCTGATCGTAGATGCGCGCAGCTGCTTTATGAGTTTGAATTTTGAAAGATGAACAGTAACATTAGGCTATGTCCACAGCTGCACGCACCCGCTGCTAGTACTTCACTACAAACACTAAAAGAGCCTAACAATGTAGATATCGCGATATCTAGCAATAGAAAAATATAGCATTTACCCAGCTCGTAAGCTTACAATGCATGGCCACATCATTCATCAGCATCCAAAAGAATTTTCAAGCACTTCAAAAAACTGATTAAACTAAATCAATCGTTGTGAAGCACATGCATCTTAAGCAGAGCAGTAGAATCCTACTTAATTAATCATCCTAAAAAAGCAACATTTGTCAACATCCGCAAATAACATCCATAGTACATGAAGCTAACATTCAGAAATACACATCATCAAAAAAATAACATAAGAAGACAACCGTCATCCACCATTACCTAACCGGTTCCCCCCTGTTCCGATGCATCCTCCTCGACTAGGCTTGGTGACGTGTTAAATGTATGTAATGGTTTAAATTCCTTCACCTTCTTGCCTACAATCACCTTCAAGTATTTCCCAACCTCCTCGGTCCAGCGAATGAGGTGATCCATCTTGAACTTCTATGTGTTCATCCGCGACTCCAACTTTCCCATGAAGATTTCACTTGATTCGGGGCCGGATGATGCCATTGAAGTTGCTCTCTGTCTATTTTAAAAGACAGCAGGATTGATTTGATGCATCAGATTGTGGGGAATGTCCGTAGATCTCCACTCGCAACCCACTTCGGAGCACAACACCCTGATGAGGGAAGAGAAGCCGATGTTGTTTTTGTGGTGAAGTCTCTCCCAAAATTCCCACCATGATGGTACTTTCTACGTCTTTGCTCAAATTTTTCTTGATTTAATAGAGCAGGAAAAGATGTGAATGATGAACTTCGGTGTTGATCCTGACCGGCTTCAGTCTTGCTGCGATGAAGTTGTGCCACATGTTCATCTCATTTGACAAGCACTTCTTGTCAATGGTGGACCATTCCGCGGGGAGATTTTTCATCACACTCTCACCATCAACGGAAACTGTCTTCACAATGTCAGCCCACGAAGCTTTCTCCACTGCCTTGTCAGCAGCTGCGTACTTAACTGCTGACTTTGGGAGGATTCGGTAAAAGCGGTTTATCACCTCGGTTGATATGAGGACCCACTTCGAATGGAAGCAAACCACCTCAGAATTTGTGTACTTAAGGAGTGACATCATCTCACATGTGAGTGTCTTGTTAGCACGAACCGGGGAGACACTGTAGTAGTCTCATCCGTGAAGGTTGATGTACTCGGGGTATGACGATTCAACCCTCAACCCTCGCTCCAGTACAAGTCCACGAGTGATGAATGAGGTGAACAATTTTTTAGCTCAGGGCTGCTGAAATTGGGTTCCTGGAGTGGAGGCTCAGCAACCATCATCTCTATCCCGGGCGGATGGTTGTCGTCATTGCCAGCTCTAGCCTTTTTTTGTTTTGCTTAGGCTTTCTTTGTTGGGGCTTTCCTTACCCGATGTTTTGGGTGCCTTACCTGCATTGAAAAATTATTGAGTGAGATTGTAAAGCTTTGCAGGTAAGAAACAACCTGGAAAAAAAGACATAGTACGAGGTAATGGTTGAAAAAAAACTTGTGACATTTGACTTCTCATATCACAAAAGACAGAGTTTCGTCCAAAAAATGTGTGAAGATGAAGACTGTTTCACAACCTTTCATTCACAAGCAATGTTTCCAAAGTTTGTTTTACAACCATTGTTTCCAAATCTGTAGGAAATTTTTAACTAAAGAAAATACAGGAAAATGAACACTTGTCGTCACACACATCAAAAGTCTCATCAAGATCAACACTCAACATGTTTTTTTAATGTCCAATCCAGAAATTCAACATATTTTTAAGGTTTTGCATTTAGCACTTACAATTTTGAAAGCTCAATCACTCACCAAGATCAAGACTCAACCACGTAATGTTTGAAAGTTAACTCCATTAAACTATCACTTCCAAGATGATCCACTCTCAACATGTTACTCTAACAACAAAGAAGATATAAGTCAACATTCATCACTTCGCAATCAGGACAGTCAAATTTAAAACATATGAAAGTGCAGGGGTACAAAGAGTATAAATGCTCACTATCTCTAATAGGATGAAGAACTCAATTTCAGCAGCCCTACTAAACCTAGCAATCAACCAATCAAAATATACTATTCCACTCTAAGATGTCATTGAGAAAATTCTATCATATGCTAAATTCTTGAAAAATGCTTGCACTAGGAGAAGGACTAAATCTATATAGAAAAGAAGGACAATTGAAAATACGAGGAATCGCCACTTTAGCTCATAAGAATATTCCCAAAAAGTGTGATGGCCCGACATGTTTTCAATCTCGATTTCTCTATATGGTAAGTTGATTAAAAATGCTATGACTGACCTTCATCAATGTTATCCCATTTAGCCTATATGAGACTCTTAACATAGGTGACCTTAGGGATACTAGGGTGATAGTCCAACTAGTCTATCACTCCCATGCAAGCCCTGAGGGTATAGTTAGGGATGTTATTATAAGAGTGGGTAATCTTATGCTTCCGGAGGACTTTTATGTTCTTGATGTGATGCATAATGGAGGTGCCCCCCTCCAATTTTATTGGGGTAATATTTTTTAAAAATATCAAGGACTAAGATAGATATCTATTTGGGAATAATGACCATAGAGGATGACATTGATAAGGTTGGATTTGACATTTATAAATCTAAGCATGAATCATCTACTTCTTCTCTTACATTGAATGGTATAAGCTTATGTGATGAATTTGTTCAATGTAATAAGTCTTGCATGATTGATGATGATGAGAGCCTTGATGAGCTCAATGAGGGAATATGTCTTAAGCTTTTATTTTGATGATGATGTTGATGACACGTATGCCAAGCATGAGAATCTTTCTATGGTGGATTTCTTTCTATGGACACTAACATGCAGAGGTTGGTAGAGAGTGGCAAGGAATTAACACCTTCTAGACCACCTCTTAAACCCAAGGAAGAGGCTAAGGAGTCAACATTAGTTAAGGTTGGTGATAGTCATTGTGATAATGTTCTACCTAGTATTGAAACCTTGGATGTTCTTTCTTCCTTATAAAAATTTGATGATACAAATGTTGATTCACATGATTTTGGTGTTCCTTGTTTTATTAAGAATGCTTGTCTCCCAAATGCGACACTAACATGCAGTGGGAAAGTAAGTGGATTAAGGAGTTTAAACCTCCTAAACCCCTTCCTGTACCCAAAATCAACAAGAATGTATCAACAATTGTGAAGGATGATTTTTTTTGTATGAGGCACCAAAGATGAGGTAAGCCTTGAGTGATGTGGCCATCCGTCCATAGGGACGTGGTTGTCAGTGGAGTTGCAGATGGTGATTCTGGAGACCCACCGGTTAATTTTTCTTAGCAGTGAAATTACATAAAAAATAAGTCTTGAGGACGACAATAAAGAAACAGTGTTTGTCTTGTGATTTTTGAGATGTGCTTGAAAAATTGGTGGTGTTTTAAATATTTTTAGTCATCGATTTTTTAGCTGGAACAATATTATACTTGGTTTGTGTTTTTAGGTGCAGAGAATTTTGCGACAAATTTGAAGGGATTGAACTTGGCACGGGTTGTGCCAAGCCTTGTGCCGCATGTCTAGCACAAGGCATTCAAGCAACACGGGCAGTGCCACATAAATGTTGTCTGTGCTGCCCAAAATATCCAATTAGCTTACACAAGGCCCTCTGTAAAAACTCTTATTCTCTTTCCCCTTTAACCCAGAAAACCAGTCGCGAACTTGACCATCTCCAAGCCTAAAATATGTATATCTACCTCAATTCTCAACCAAATTCCACAAAATAAATTCAAAACACTCCCCTTCCAATTTTGCACAAACCTAGTGAAAATTGGCTCGAGAAATAACCAAAAATTGCCTAGATTTGGATTTTTTTTATTGTTTTAGCCTTCTAGTTCCTTCTCCCAATTTCTCTCAAATTCGTTCCTTTTGGGTGTTAGATATCACTATGATTTTATCCAAGAAGAATTGCGCACTGTCCCCTGCCCTAAACTCATCAAAATTCATCATTGATTCCAGATTAGGTACCTTGGCCGAACTATCATCTTGAATAATTGAGAATTTTAATTATTTTTCTTTATGGAAACTGCATGTTTAGAACATTTTTTAGAGGCTTGTATGTGTTTTTTGGGATTGCATGATTCTCGTGGGCAGGTAGTTGATTATTGAGTAGCTTTGTACTATTGTTTGGGATGTTAGTTTTCTGTTAATTATGCTGCTATTCTTTTGTTGTGGACATGCCGAGATAGATAGTTAGCCTCAGTGTCCCTTTTATGGGATTACAGACACTCTGCCCGGAACACATGGGAGCATCTTGTTCTTGGAGGCTTGATTCGTGGACAAGAAGGTTCTTATGGACCTCGAGCTCTACAAACCAATCAAGGTTCTCTTGAAGAGAATCGGTATAGAGGGATTTGTGGGGAAGTCTGTCCCTACGTGCGCCAGGTACATATTAGAGTTCCTTCCCACAGTCAAGCAAAGAGTTAATAGGCGTGGTGAGAAGGTGGCAAGTTTCCACCTAGGGGACTTGGTATGTAATATGACCTACTAGGATATTTTCACGTGCTTCGGGTGGAAGAACCATAGTCAGGTACCTCAAAGGAATGAGAAATTCTCATGATATGGTGTGGGAACATTCTGATGTGCCATCACCCGACGACCGCGAGGAAAGCTGAGCAAGAGCACCGATATAGTGCATCTAGCACCAAGATACGTGGAGAGATTGCTGACTATAGTGGTACCATCGCATGGAGGTGCCACCACTCTGACCCATGATGACTACAGGATGTTTAGTCGATTTGCACAGGGAACGTTTTCCCTGATCTCTTGGAGTGCTTCATCTACCAGAGCTACCTGATATCCACAGGGGGGGGGAGATAGAAGGTGAGGACATGATATCACTTCTGACTTCTTATTTTAGCCTCTCGATGGATGTGGGTATGCGGGCGAGCATCAATACCCCATACACCCTTATCTTTAGTTCCTTAGTAGAGGTGACGATGATTCATTCTAAGGCTGGACTGATCTACTGGCGCTATAAAGACTCCAACTTCATGAGACTTCACCATCTTGTGATGACTAGACTCAGGCCATTGTTCACGCTTTAAGATCTCCTTATAGATCCAGACTAGGGTGTGAAAGTAGTTATTGGAGGCCCCCATGTAGAGCAGGACGATGATGACAGGTTCATCCACAACCGGAGCAATCACTCCTCGTAGACTAACATTTCATACAACCACCTCTCATGGACCATCAATTTATGCAGCCTCCTCCATTTGAGCATCAGTTCTTACCACCACCTTTCTTCGGATAGATTGACATACAAGAGCAGCCTTACAATTCTGTGGGGCGGAGTTCTTGGGATTTTTGGGAGACACAACCACACATGAAAAACATCTCCCACAACACCGACTTGTTTGGGGAGCAGAGTAGACAGAG
Source organism: Rubia peregrina (assembly GCA_032355705.1). NCBI lineage: Eukaryota > Viridiplantae > Streptophyta > Magnoliopsida > Gentianales > Rubiaceae > Rubia > Rubia peregrina. The sequence goes on from JAULKK010026017.1 coordinate 10,021, forward strand.
TAGTCGTGAGCCTCTGCCGAGACACAACATCTTAATTCCATCCTAGCACGAGTATTTCCCCTGGCATCATCCGCAGTACAACCCATTCTGGAAACATGGTTCGCCAGGGTTCAGACAATCCACTTCATCATACGACTAGTAGGGCCAGCCACAGCTACATGAGCCCAAGTTGATGCATTCTTATAGAGATTCCATCTTTAAAGTCCAGCAGGATGTGAGTCACATCACTTCTCAGATTTGATTATCACAAGGATGATACGACTTACAGGTTTGACAGGGTGGATGAGCAGTTGTGGTATATGAGAATGGATATATGTTTACTTCACTGTGGAAAACATAAGATCACTGACCGGATGAGAGCTGCAGGCATCGAAGATTATCACCCTCACCAGGAGCCACACAAGCAAGGGCGTGGAGTTGGGCATAGAGTCGTGCGTAGAGTCAGGCGTGGCAGATGATGTTGAGGAGTTTCAATGATTCCAACCCTTTTTTTACCTTGGTCACATGCGTTGGGGACCATGCAAGAAATAAGTGTGAGGGAGGAAATTAGAACACCTTCATCAATATGTGGCATCTTTTTATGCCTTCTTTGTTTTAAATTTGGATGATGACTGATTTTCCCTGTTTTCTTTCCCTCACTGTTTTGAAAACTGTTTTCATTTGGTTTCTTTTTTAAAACTCATTTTATTGGTGTGAGGGGACCTTTTTGTAGTAATTTGGGATGTTTGATTACTTTGTGTGGTTTGTTTGTTTTTTTAATTCTCGTTGTAGTATGAAGCCCAACTTTAGGGCATTTTGTGCTACAAATATATATATTATATATATATACCCGGCTAAGTCGAAAACCCTAAAGGGTAACTTAAGCAACAATGGGAAAGGCCCAGATAGGTTGAAATACCTATGCAAAAGTGAGAGGCAAAATGGTGTGGAAAAAGGTGAGAAGTGAGTTTAAAAAAAGAAAAAATTGTAGGATGCTAGGATGAAAACCCAAAAAGGCTCCTAGAAAATTGAGAGAAATCAAAAAATTATCCTATGCTTCCCTTTTTAAAAAAAATTTAAGACCACCTAAGTGGGGGATTAATAGGCACCCCAAACCTTTGAAACCCAAAACCTATCCATAATTACATGAGACACTCAAAATTGAGCGATGACAGTTTGTTCCTAGCTTGAATCAAAGCTTGATTCTCCAAAAGAACATCCATAGTTATGAAGTGCTTCCAAGTGATACGAACTCCACCTCAAGTGTCGGACGCACCTTGGTCGGACTTCAGTCAATGGATGTCCATAAACTATTCTGGCTATACAAAAATATAGCAAAAGGAGTATATATTAACTTGATCAGTTCCCAATCATATATCAGCCAATGTTTTCTAAGATCACTTCTCCACAACACTGGTTAACATATTCGCCAACTCTAATTGGAACTCCGATCATGTCCAGATGTAGCTGTCTTTTTTCTTTTGTAGTTAGATCCTACTGTAAGCATTCACCTTCAAAGAGTTGGTCCCTGCACCTTTTAGCCAGCATGTCCGCTATCTGGTTTGATTCCCTACAAACAAAAATTAGTGCACAAGATAGAGGCGGCAGCTGTAACAAGTCGTGATATATAGACCATGGTCCTTTTTTTGTACACTTAATGGAAGTGATTGCCATTTTACAATCGGTTTCCACCGTGATATCCTGAATAGGGATGTTGAGATCATTTGTAAGTTGGAAGGCTAACTTAATTGCCATGATCTCTGCAATTAAAGGTGTCTCACAAGCTTCTAGCTTAGTGTTTGCATGTATGAGTGAATCTGAGTGATTTCTAAGTATAACAGCTAGGCCACTCATCTGTGCATTGCTCTTCTGAGTAGCCAAAGAATAAAAAAGGATCCATGTCGGAGTTCTTACACTTCTCAATACCTGATATGCAGACTTTGAAGTAAAATTTCCGCTTATTTTTGGAGTCCATATCAATTTGTCCCTGATGTGAGACCTGATTTGTACCTGAGATAATGCCGAATGCACAGATGGAGGGAAAAGGTGCAAATATGTACTGATAAACTCATGTCTTCTACTAACGAAATCAGCTAATGACCGATGTTGAAATGGAAAAGGGGTCTGTCCTTGCCAACAATCTGCAAGCATTCCATTTCCTATCCAATTCCCTTACCAGAAGCTACAGTGATCATCACCTACAAGGATCCTAGTGTTCAATTTACCCATTTCAGCAACTTGTGTTATTCTCTTCCAAGTGTTTGAATCCCTATAAGTTGCTGGAAGTGACCACAATAGCTTAGCCCATATTGTTTCCCCTAATTGAAGCTTCCACCACAACTTCAATGAACAAGCCCTAATTGTCATTTTAATATCTCTAACCCCTAAACCATTTTCTCCTTTAGGGAAGGCCATATTCTTCCAACTTCTCCATGACTTTTTCTGCCCAAATTCATATTTTCCCCAAAAGAACTTTGAGAATCGTACCTCTATGTCCCTTATAATGCTATTTGGTGGATTCATGGTGGCCCAAATGTGTTGTGGATAAGAATTCAGAACAAATTTTGCCAAAGTTAGCCTTCCAGCTTGGCTAAGCATACTATTATTCCAGTTACCTAGAGCCGAATCAATTTTTTCCATTAAAGGCTGAAACAGAATGGATTTCATCCTACCAGAATAAATCTGACATCCTAAGTATTTGAAGGGAACCAATCCAGGTTTCATATCTATAATATCTCTTGTCCTATTCCTAAAAGCCCGGGAGGCCTTAGAGTTGACATAAAAATCACTTTTTTGAAAGTTAATTTGTTGTCCAGATACCACCTCAAAGTTATTCAAAAAAATTTCATTCTTAAGTTCTGTGGATTCCCTTTTAGAAAAATAACTGTATCATCAGCATAAGCTAAATGAGTTATGTTGATTGATCCCATTGGCATGTTAAAATACTTCAGAAAAACCCTCATGAAAATGTTTTTTAAGAGGAATTGTGAAAGCTTCAGTCAGAATGTTAAAGAGGAAAGCGCTTAGTGGATCACCTTGTTTAATTCCCCTTGATGATTTGAAAAAACCACATGGAGATCCATCAATAAGTACAGAAAACTAGGCAGAGGTAATAGAATTCAAGACATTATATACAAACTTTCCATGAAAGCCAAAAGATAGCATGAGAGAGTTGATAAATGACCATGAGACCCTATCAAAAGCCTTCATCATGTCCAATTTAATGATCACATTATCCTTACCAATCTTTTTATTCATGATCCTCGTCATTTCTTGCATTAAGATGACATTATCCGCAATATCCCTTCCCTTTAGGAAGGCAGATTGCTCATCAGAAATTATCTTAGGCATGAGAGGCTTCATTCTTTCCATCAGGATTTTTGAGAAAATTTTATTCAGAAAATTGGATAAGGAAATAGGTCTAAATTGTGAGAAGGAACTAGTATTGTCAACTTTTGGGATCAGTGCAATCCAAGTGCTAGAAATAGCTCTTGGAATGGGTACTCCATGCAAGAATTCATTCACAGCATCCATTAGATCATCCCTAATGATGTCCCATGTTGTTATGAAGAAGGTACCATTGAAGCCATCGGCTCCAGCAGCAGCAGAGGAGTTTAAACCATGGATAGCTTCTTTAATTTCCATCAAAGATGCCAACCCATTAAGCTTAATGTTGTCTCCTTCTGAGATTAATCTAGGGATGTGTTTCAGAAAATGTTGGTACTGCTGACCATAATGAGGCTGAGATTCATCAGTTAGTAGGTTGGAGAAAAACTGAATTGCTTCAGTTTTGATCAGATGTGGCTGATCAATCCAATGTCCATTTGAGTCCTTTATCTTGGTTATTTTTAAAAAGTGTCTTTTCTGCTTACAAGAGTTATGAAAGAACTTTGTGTTTGCATCCCCACATTGAAGCCACTTTATCTTAGATTTTTGCTTCCAGAACATCTCCTCCTCACTCAGTGATCTCTGTAAAATTGCCCTACTTTGGTTTAATTTAATTAAGTCACCCTGAAGGCCAGTTTGCTCATATAGGACCTCATTTTCTAAAACCTGGTTTTCAGCCTTTTTAATGTTGTCTGTAATGTTACCAAAAATCTCTCTATTCCACTCTTTTAGTTTCACTTTGAGCCTTTTGAATTTTAGAGAGAATCCCATCATGCCCTTTTCATGCAGGGGCTGTGTCCAATTACTGAGAACTGTGGGTAGGAAGTCCTCTCTCTTAGTCCACATATCTTGAAATCTAAAAGGTTTAGGAGCGACATTGTCCTGTTTTCTAATTTCCACTAACATTGGGGAATGGTCTGATGTTGTCCTATTCAGAATATGAACCGAGGAACCTGGGAAGAAGTCCATCCATTTATTATTTGCTAAACACCTATCTAACCTCTTCCAAACAGGTCCATGTATTTTATTATCTGACCACGTGAAGTGATTTCCAAATGTGGAAATATGTTTTAGATCCGCTGACATAATGAAGTCAGCAAAATCCCTAATATGAGTAGTATTAGGGGAACTTACCCCTTTATACTCTGATATAGAAGCTATGGTATTAAAGTCCCCCACTATTACTAATGGATTTGACTCCTTGCCCTCTAATTGACTCCACAGTTATTGCCTTTCTGTCCTGGAATGTAGGGCATAAACAAAAACTGCTTCCCAAAGAAATTGGGGATCATTGCAGCTTACAGAAACTGATAGATACTGCTCCTGAGTATCTTTGAGAGTTACAGAGTAGTCCTTATTCCACAGTAGCCATATTTTAGAATTTAAGGACACCATAAAGTGATCAAATTTCAGTTTGTTTTTTAGAACCTGTAATTTTTCTACCTTTTGTTTTGGTTCAATTATGCACAAGAGGTTCACCTTATACATTTTGACCAATCTTTTAATCCTCCTAATTGAGGTATTTAGTCCTCAGACATTCCAAACCAATATATTAAACTTTGTGAGAGAATCAACCATGATAACCTGATGATGAGCTTTTTGAATTAGATCTAAGAGTCATCTTATTTAAGTGAGTGAAGATGCTAGTTCTTTTCTTTTTTCACTCTTTGACTCCTCATGTTGTTTAATTTTTGGTGTTCCAGAGCAAGGTTCATGTTCAGGAAGACCCTCAATACATGTATTTTGAGCACTGGCAATCAGACCTTTACTAGATGCAGTTTCTTTTAGCCCGGAGGAGGGTGACATACCTGATTTCTCTATCTAGGCAGCTTCAGTCTGTGATTCTATTCCAGTATCCTGATCAACTTTGCTGGCTTGGGAAAATGAAGATCCCTCATCATTTGAATCTGTTAAAATGTTAAACATGTTCTGCAAATGTCTGTCCACACTAAAAAAAACTTATTAGTGTGTAACTGATTATCAGTTACAATTGTTTTCTTGATTTTGGAAATTTCTAAGTCATCTGCAGCAAATTGCAAGTCAGATTTAAATTGTATCCGAAGTAATGAAACCTCTATTTCCAAATTATCAAAGTTCTGTATCCTGCTAAGAGTTTTTAGTGTGTCAGTATTCCCATTTAGCTAACAATATTTCCTTTACCCACCATTCTCCATTGCTCCACCTTCTCAGGATTTTGTTTAGGTCTGTTTTGATCAGGAGCACAAAATAAAGGTGGCATTGTAGTACCCGATTTGTTTGCAGTTTCAATATGTTCATCCCTAGCATTTTGTGGTATAACAGGCTCAATTATATCCTGAGCTAGGTGAACTGCCTTATCTTTTGTATCTTGGATGAATGGTTGTTTGTTTCCAATCCTAGTCCTATTTAGATTTGTTCTAGGCATTCCAACCCTACATTTGGATTCATGGTGACCTAATCTTTTGCATTTGATACAATATTCTGGCAAATCCTCATATTCAACAACATATTTCTCATTATTTTTAGGAGAACCTAAACGAATGGTACCTAGAAGAGCTGCTTGAACATCAACCTCGATGTAAATCTTGATAGCAGATGGCCGTGTCAATGCCGAAGTAGCTGCATCCATTTTTATGTAGCTTCCAATGACATTTCCAATGGGCTGTACGGAATCAGTGTTATAGTAATACAACGGGGCATCTCAGATTGTAATCCAAACAAGCACCACAGAGGATTCCGTTGATGGGGAGAATTTCGGCGTCCATTTTAAGACTTTCATTAAAACCCCATTGAAAGACCATTGAGCTTTCATCCAGTATCTGTGATAATCCCCAATTTCCTCAAACCTAATTAAAATGTGGCGATAGTCTAAGGAGCCTAGTTGATATTTCTCCTTGAACCCAATGGTCTTGAAAGCTGCCTCTAAGATATTCATTTGCGGCCTACCTCTTTGAAACTTACAATTCAGAGCATTGGTATAATGGGCAGAGAGCTGTTGGATTTCAGTCTTGGAGTAAAGACAGGACAATTCCCCTTTAAACTCAGTTATGGGTAGGAGATTGGGATTAGATGGCAGGGAATTTGAGATTGGGGTATTTCTTGTCGCCAGAGCTTAGAGGTAGGAAAGTGTCGGAGTTGGAGCAGGTTGTGATGGTGACGGCGGCTTAGCCGTCTCCGGCTGAGCCATGGCGGATGGGGGAAGTGGCTTCCCCTAGTTAAAAAATAGGTGGTGGTTGTGATGGTTTCATGGTGGCTAACGGCGGAGATGTTACCGTTGTGAGTGATGAGTAGGTGTTAGATGACCAGTACCAGAATCGCATGACAGATAACTTCAAAATACAACCTATTGCAGTTATTGTGTTATTTGTATTAGTTCTCCATGTGTATTTCTATTCTTGGGAAATCTATGAAGCCGATAATCTAGGGTGACCCGAGAGTAAGGGTTATTGTGTGACGCCGATCGCTCACTCTAACTGTAATCAAGGAGAGGCGAGAAATATCTTCACCCAAAAGGTGTTGATAAGTTCTCCACAATATGTGATTAATGCGTAAAAATATGGTAATTATTCGATGATCAAAGGATAACTAAAAATGTAAACCAATTGCGCCCAAGACTCTTTGTCATCTTAATTATATCGTTCGTACTAGTGTGTTCGTAGTTATATTGTTTTCTCTAATTATTGGTTAATTTAGCCTTTTAAAGTAGTCGTAGTGTTTTCCAAACCAAAACCTCCAGTTTGTTACCACACACTTAGAGTGACATCTTCGTGTGCTTTTAACGACGCTTAACACTCGATAAAACCCTCTTTTCCTCGTGGGCGACCCTGACTTTCTACTATTTACTTTCTAGTAGTTTAGCTGCAATTAGGGCATATAAATACTATTTTTGAGAGGCACGCCGACGGCCTCCCATGTACTTTTTCTATTGAGTAATTACTTCTACATTACCTACATATAGAACATAACTTTGATATCAGAACAAGTAATGTACTTTCAATCGACGGTGGGGAACGAACTTAAAGTGATATTCCGATAATTTGGTCACGTGCGTAAAATGGCCTGATTTTGGAAATGGGCTAGGAAAATAAGATAAATAAATCTTGTATTAACCAAATGTATTAGGTGGATACAAACTGACTCGTAAGTCGAGTTCTTTACAAGAAATGATTTTGAGAGAAACAAATAACATTTTTTGGAGAATATGATCCACACTTAAAATATTATTTATAAGACATTATTTCGTACCGGGTGACTTTATTAATAATTGAGAAGTAAAAAGGCTAATTGGGTATCCCTGCTTGTGATCCTTGCCCTTGTCTTTCTACACTTATGGTTGCCCTGTCTTTCTGTAATTGGATATCGACCATATCCCCTCGATAATTTTATGGTACTTGTTCTCAACGAACTTTTGGTCGTACAATTTAGGAGACACAACCTGGCTCCTAGATGTCAGTGCGTTATCCGACTTCAGGTATTTACAAACGAATGACCCATAAGGTAACTTCATAGCCTTCTTCTTCGAATGCAAAACAGATACCAACATGTGTTGTACAATGGTATATCTGGGATTAATTTTTACCTTCGTAATCAAATAGTATAACAACATAATAATGGTGATTGTTGGCTCACTAATGTGACCCCCTACTGGCACCAAACTCCTTGCTACCATCTTGTGCATACAATGGCCTGCTCTATTGTCAAATACTTAGCTTATAAATTTTGGCAGAGTCGCGATCAGATACAGACCTATTAAACTAAAATTGGCCTAGATGAGTAGTATTCAATAGGGGAAAATCAACATGTACAGACCAGTTTGAATGATGATATATTCAAAGGACCATTAGAAAGCACTAGATAACAGTCTTGAACGATCTTGTATGGGAAACCTAGAAAATTCTTGGTTTTCCATGTAGCAGCATCAAATCGTCTACCATTAATCATAGTAGAGAATGACCCTCTATTGATAAGCACCATATTGGCATAAAATTAACACACTTCGAGAAAGTACACTACATCCTTGATTGCAATGATGGTAGAACACCTTTGGAATTCATATAATGATACAATATTACTCACCCAAGGTTCCTGGTGCATTCAATTCAAGCATACGGATCTAGTAACTTGGCATTTTCAACAGAGCATTGTACTTTCGGGAGGCTGCGAGAGACACGAACTCCGTAGGGTCGAAAGTTGTTGCAGTTTCTTTGTTCGTGGAGTTTTCTTCTTTTTCCTAGTACTTCCGCCATGACCAACGGAGATGGATGTCATGCTGTTAGTATCAAAATTGTTGTAAGGCACTTCTTCAATTAAGATCGCTGGGAATTTTGAATTACTTGAAGAGAATTTGTGAGCCCAAAATCTGGCAAGAGTTTATAAACCACAATCAATTACGAAATCGCAAGGTTCGTCGGAGAGGTTATTTCAAATCTGGGTTGTTTTCCAAATCAAAAATTAATTTTGTAACTGTAACTAACAGACTTTGGAATGTAAATGATATTTGTTTTGAAATCATAACAGTCATAAAGACATGTAGCGGTGAAAGATTAGAAGGCGGTTCAACTACCTTCTAATAAAGTGACTTCATTTATTACAACAATTGTCTCCCCTCTCCCGTAAAAGCCTAAAAGATGCACTCTTTTCCCTTATCCAAAACCATCGTTCTCTTGCGTGTTCCAATTCATAGTCCCTTAGCCGCTATCACAGATTTTTTGTGGTGGATTCACAAGAAACACTAGATGGTGACATCCATCACCATCCCTATTGTTATTTTCTCCACCACTCCACCACCGTATTCCTCTACCACTTTTAAACCCCCGCACCACCACCCACACTTCCTCTCCATTGCACATCGTTGTCTCATCTCTGCCGTTGCCTTGGAAGTCCCATTGTACAACATTTACCTTTGTGATGCACTCATTTTCTGGAGCGGCAGGGTCTTGGTCATTGATCCATGGAAAGGGTGGTTGAAGGTGGTCAGAATAGCTTGGTTCAGGATTGATTTTCTCAATCCACAGGCTGCCAAGGAAATGTTTGGATTTGACAAGACAAAGGTAATTAGAATCGTTATTTTTTTTAATACATGTTTATTTTATTTTTTGTAATGTGTAGTTACTGATTATTGATTAGTAATAATATTTTTCATATGATTAATAATATATATATATA
>JAULKK010026120.1:0-19528 GCA_032355705.1 Rubia peregrina
AAATATACATACATATATATATATATATACATACATATATATATATATACATACATATATATATATATATTGAAATGGTGCAAATATATTTTTCACAATAATAGATAAGGTAAGCAGAAGACGTTCATTAACTGGAGATATAATGTAACCTATTAATCCAACATTAATAACTGGAGAAACATTAACCTAAATAATAAACTAAAATTTATGGGGGAAATGCAGTGCAAATATATTTTTCACAACAATAGAAAAGGTAAGCAGAAGAAGTACTCTCAAGCGGCCGAATGAAACGAAATACAGACTGTTGGATTCATCACCCACAAGCATAAGTAAACTATCAATGATTAAACTCCAGAGGGTTCATTTCTATAAGAGAAAAATTTCAACACAGTTTGTTCATAACCTAATTTACACTAATAACAATTAGACGCAAGTACTTAAAGATAATGAAGTATGGTCCTATAAAAAAAACAAAACGAATTCAGAAACAAAATCATTGACTGGTTGTTCAGATCCTGAACTAAGGCAAGAACACAGCCTTTAATTTAGCTTCTAAAATTTCCATGTCAAATAAAGTCTCCATAACTTGCAATGAAGATGCCAATAGCCATAGCTTCTTGATACTTCTCCCCCTTCATGATATTTTCCAGCTAATTCAGATATGTTAGCAGTTTCCAGAGCCAGAGCTCACAATATCGTCTCTCCAGCATACAGATAAAACAATTTATCTGTATAATACAGATAGCACAAAAGATTAGCCATGGACGAAAAATAAAAATATGTCATTACACTTCATGTGGAACGAATGAAATATATACTCGCCAATCAGATTTAATTGAGTTTCACCAAAATGTAAGCCAAAATTCAATCTTAGCTTAATGTATTGAAATGACATTTCCAATATTCACTTAGCTCAAAACTATAAAGAAATGACCGTTGCATTGTTTCATAGCTAAATTGTTTTATTCAGACCAACAATTCCTAATCTGTGAAGCTTTGAAAATACATTAGTTGAAGTGAATGAGTAGTTCACAATCACGACATATATCTTTTGTATCAATTAAGGTACTGGATAATCATATTCTGAGATGTATTCAATGAAGATATATAAAAACAAAGAAAGTTCATCCCTGATAATTTAGCACACATCTTAATAAAACACCTGCAATATTATTACATCATCTTTGTTTCAAGAATCTGCATACAGGAAGAAGTGCAATGTTGTGTAAAATTTCATTAATGATGTCATCTTTATAGGTAAAATGTAAAGTACTCCATATTGGAACAAAAACTTACTCCTAAAACGACACAGTATGAAGTAAAGAGAGTACTGACCCGGCTATCCCCCAAATTGAAGAGACTCCAAGATGTCCACTAGTGATAATAAGCACCTCAGAACCACGACATAAGAAGATTTTGGTGCAACTGCAATACATGGAAGCACTAAACATTAGTATACAATCTGAAAGTGGATATAAAAATTAAAAAGATAGAGTTTGGAGGAACACTGAAAGACATACTCTATTATCGGATGACATGAATAAGATTTCAAAGACCGGAAACCTTAAGATTTGGAAGACCTGAAATCTCATGACCCGGACTTTCTCTTAAAAGAGGACAATCAAATATCTCCAATCTCCGTAGATTGCTTAGGCACTCCATGGCATGCGTCGAGGGGAAATGTTTAAGTTTACGGCAGCTTATGAGTCTCATTAGTTGTAGAGACGTGAAGTTGGCGAACCAATCAGGTAAACACTCTATTGATTTAAACCCATAAAGCCATAACTCTACCAATGAAGATAAGTGTTGGAGTTGTTGGGGAAGAAGTGGATGCTTTTGAAGAGACCCTTTCAGGTGCAGAATTTGGAGCGTGGTGGAACAACCCTGTACCAATCCGGACCAGTCGAACAACTCTATAGAATCATCTGAGAAGGGCCCAATTTCCAGTTTCTTCAACTTGGTGAGATGATTGAATCCTCTTGGCATTGCATCTGTGGTGAACAACTTGGGGCAATCAGAAAGATTGAGTGTTGAGAGAGAAGGGGTTCGTTGTAAATTCATTGAACATGACAACAAATTTGGACACCCCTCAACACTAAACCACTCAAGGAATGGAAAACACTCCAGCGTTGAGCTTGGAATATCAGTCAAATCATGGCAACCAGCTATTACAAGTTTCTTGAGGGAAAAGTTTCTTGAGACAGGAGAATTTTTGTGTTTGTTTTCAATCACCTCGGAAAGACTAGTCACCCCAAACATATTACGTAGCTGCAATATCTCGAGCGATTTACTACTTTTACCAACAATATCTTTGACAACCGAAGCCTGTACCTTTCCACTTATGTTCAATCTCTCAAGTACCGGAAAGGAAGCTGGTGCTGAGGATAGCTGGCAACATTCATGAATGTTCAAGCTCACAAGTTTGGGAAATGCACCGCCACTACCATCATCCAAACGCACAAGTTCGGTGCAATTTATGCAACGACTCAACTCCAAATTCACTAATGTTGACAATTTTGCCAACCATGGAGGGAGTCGCACGCCCATAAACTTTTGTATTGTTAACTGCTCTAGGGTCGGGCAAGGTGCAAGGCCTTCCAACACAGGTTCGTCATCACTACTATTACGAACTGTAGAGCCCCATTCCAACTGCAACTTTATCATATTTTTCTTTTCAAGCAAATTTGCTGATCTTGCTTCTTCTTTACCCTCAACTAGTTCAAGATTACGTATTGTAAGGCAGCCTTTAAGATTTCTCATGGATCCCAACTCTTCTATTCCATGACCATTCTCCTTTCCCACATTAAAAAACCCCAGAGTTTGAAGACGAGTAAGTCGTCCCATCTCTGGTGCCATTTTGAATTTCAATTCAGAAACAGAAGTATTTCTAAAGTAGAGATGCCTCAAACTGATAAGATTGCTCAACCCTTGTGGAATACATTCTAGATAAAAACAATTATCTAATCTCAATGTTTGCAAGTTATAAAGCTTACAGAGAGATTCGGGCAAACTTTTGATTCCATAAACTGAAACTTCAAGACGTCGCACATGTTTTAGCTTGCCAATGGCGTTTGGCAAACTGATCGTCATTTTGTTACTGACCAAACGCAGCACACGCGCATGTCTGTATTTTAATAACATTTTATCAGATACTATGCCACTCTTCACAATTTGAACTAGTGTTGAATCTGCATTCCATTTTTCTCCATCGAGAGAAAGATGCCGACACTGAAGATATTTGTACTCCCCATCAAACTGTTCCTGTTTTGAAATAGATTCTGCAAGGTCATGAACTCGATTGTGCATTTGATATTGGCCATCCATCCTTTTCTCCATCAACGAACTCTGTAATAATATTTTGAGATAGTTAGCACCGTTTTCCTCCATCGTTGTTCTCCCTTCCACATCCTCATGAAGGAAGCCCTCTGCCATCCAAAGTTCAATCAATTCGTCACCATCCATCCGTGCATCCTTGGGATAAACCGAACAATAAACAAAGCATTTTTTGATGTGTGGAAATGGTAAGGAGTCATAGCTCAACTTAAGTATCGGCATAATCTCATCTTCAACACTCTCTCCAACTTTCAAAACCTTGTTCACCACAATCGAAAGCCAATCCTCCCTCCTTTGTAAACTCAGCAAACCTCCAATGGCATTCGCCGCGAGCGGTAGACCTTGACATTTCTTTACAACCGCCACTTTATGGTCCTGTAACTCTTCCAGCAGCTCTCCACCTTTAGTTGCCCTTCTACTGAGAATCGACCAACAATCATCATCTGAAAGCCTATCCAATACAAAGGGGCGAAAGAAGGTAGACATGAGATTGGCCGTTGGGTGCAAACGAGTGGTTAAAACACAACAACTTCCAGCGACAGAGCTGAGCCCATCCAAGGAATTATGAAGGCTATTCCACAATTGTGAATCCACCTTCCACACATCATCGAGAACAAACAAAAATCTCTTTCCGCTAACCTCATCTTGAATCCCACGAACAATAGCATCTCGACTCGACATTTCTGCCGTTTTTCCTCCCAGCAAAGACTCTAAAATCCCCTTAAGAATTTCAACCACTTTAAATTTATGAGACACACAAATCCAACTTCGTTTACTAAAACGTTCCACAATTTTCCCATTATTGTAAATCGATTTAGCTAACGTAGTCTTGCCTAATCCACCCATACCAACTATAGGAAGAACAGGAACAGGAACATTATTGTCGGATGAACCCAACAACAACTTATTCACTATTTCTGACTCTTCCTTGTCTCTTCCAGCAACGAATTGCTCAGGAAGAGAGTCGGTCTGTCGAACCGATGCTTCAACCGTGACATTTGTATCACGGCGGAGAAGCAACTCATTCCCCCTAACTAATGCAATACTTACGGCTTCCTGTTTCAACTTTTCCAACCTCCTATTGATATCTCGAACTTTAGAACTCATTCTCACACGAAAAGAGGTATCATGTTTGGACAAGGAGATGAATGAGTATACCTTCGCTGCCGCGCCTTTCATGTTTCCATATACCTGCCGGCGGAGACTTTCGTAGAGAAGCTCATCCAACATATTTTCAGCCTCGAGAGCTGCTATTTCAACGCTCCTGAGCCAGCTCAACACCGTCGGGTTTTCAGATTGCTTCTTCTCTGCATCAGCCTACAGAGTTTGAATGTGTTTAGCGAGGCCTTCCATTACTTTCAGATTGCCGTAAATTCCCAGTATCGAACCAATCCTATCAGCTGCCACAGAGATGGCCTTCTCCAATAAAACGGTTACATTGGATAGGATGACTTCCACAGCCATTTTTGTTCTCAGGGTAGAGGAGAATGTGCTCTTTTACCTCTTTTTGCTATTTCGAGAGAATGGAAATAAATGAGCAAGCAGTGAGCACACATGTGTTTATGTTACTATTGGTCTTCTCTTTTTTTTCTAACATTTTTTCAAGGTATGTTTGACTACTGATAACTTTAATTATATACGATAACGAATTATAAAATTTTAATTTTTAAAAACTACGCATTATGAAAAATCCAAAGACATCTCGCACTATGTCAATTACCATATAAAATAAAAGTTATAACATGTCATAAAAAATGTTAATAAAAGGGAGCCATAAGTAAGGGACGGGAGGTACTGGTAAAAAATGGCATTGTTAGCATTCAGTTGCAGAGCTGATCCATCGTTATCATCCACGTGAGATGTCAGCATTTTTATCAATTATTTTTCTCTTCTCATGTCCAGGCTTGATTTTAATGAATTTAAGGTAATTGTGATTAATTTAACTTATTCCTCCTTGGTGATTGTCGTTTTACTCGCAAAATACCAGCAAACTCAGAAAAATATTAATTAGTACAACAGTATGTAGGGTCAATCCCACGAAAACAAAACTAATAATTCTAATTTTTTTCCTTCCTGCTAATTTTTCAAACTCTCTTTAGTGATGACACCATGCCTTAATTTTAAAATTGATTTATAACAGCAAAATTTGCAAATAATGAATCTAAAAATGAGAAATAAAATATTTAACTGATATCAACTAAGAATTACTCATGCTAATTACTATAGATCATAAGTGAAATAATAAATCAATGAGAAAAGCGCATTTTTAACCCGATATTTTGGATGAAAGTGCAGAAATTGACCTTGTAAAATATGAAAGTGCAAAAATAACCCTGGACTTAGTTGACCAGAATGTCAACAGCCAATTTGGCTGGAATTTTATGAAAAAATTATTATACCCCTATTTAATTTTTTTTTAAAAAGAAGATAAAATGAAAATCTTCACCGATCTCCAAAACCTAGCGGCGGCGGCATTTTTGTCCAATCAGCGGCGACGGCGGCTCTGAGGTCGGGGGAGGAGGAGAAGTGAGGGAGATGAGGAGCGGGGGAGAGAAGGAACGACGAGGGAGATGAGGAGCGGCGGCTTCGGGGGAGATCTCAGGGGTGGTGATGAAGCTTTCGGCAGAGGGGATGGATTGAGAGGATAGGGTTTAGGCGGAGGTGGTGGGCGGTGCAGAAGGCAAGGCTATGGTTTTCCGTAGTGACGAGTGGGTGGCTGTGTAGGGCTTAAGGCAGAGGTGGTGAGCGGCGAAGTTGGCTAGGCTATGGTTTTTGGGCGACAGGGGTGGGATTTCTGGTGGCGAGGATGGGGTTTCTGGGCGGAGGGGTGGGGTTTCCGGGAAGCGGCGGCAAGGTGGGTGGCGACGACGGTGGATGGTTGCGGCGACAGCACAGTGGCAGCGCCAGTGGCAGGTGGTGGCTATGGTGTGTGTTGGAGAAGATGAAATAGAAGAAAAACGTCCAGGAGGGTAGAATTGTCATTAGTTTTAAGTCCAGGGATATTTCTATCTTTTCATCATTAGTCAAGGCCGGATTTACATCGGTCAACGTTGGAAATCGGCCACAGGATTAAAATTGAACATTTTTACAATCATATAGGGTTACTTCTGCACTTTCAGATTTTACAAGGTCATTCCTTCACTTTCTCAATCTTATAGGGTTATTTTTGTTCTTTTCCCTAAATCAATTCTTGCACATCTACCAGTTATAGGAAAGTAGGTATGCTTAACCCCCAAATTCTTTCTTACTTTATCGACAGTTAATGAATTATAATTAACTAACTGTTTCCCTTACCAAAATGTCCCCAGAAAGTACTCGCTAAACCAGAATACATTTTGATAGCATTAATAATTAAAAGAACCCGATGTAGCAATTACCCAAGTATTTGCAAGTAGCAATGCACACTCAATTATTCCATGTTTTGCTATTACAGTGTTAGCTAGTTAGCTGTTTTTTCATAAGATTTCGCCACTTAGTAATCCCATCCAACAATTACGTATTGGTGGAAATTAGATAGCAGTATTCTAAAAGCATTCAAGTTGGTCATACTTAAACATATTAGAAATAAATTCAATCAAGAATATGCAAGAATCAATTATAAAGCAATTAGGCCTCACTATTTAAAACTAGCATTTGTTATTCTGTGTCGATAAACTAATTAGCTACTCATAGTAATTAAACTAACGAATAAATAATATAAATATTAATCATAATTAACGAAATTAAACAAATAAATAAAACGAAGCAGACCGTGACTTATATTAATCAAACCTTCGCATATAATGCATATGATGTATGTAATGTATATAATATGTGTCCGCCCTATTCAGAAGAATGAGAACAAGGCACAGTAACCAAACAATGAAGAAAAGTCTGCTCTCTCTATTGGACTAATTCAAACTTCAGAACTTCTGGTCTGCGCAAGAAAACAAAACTGATGTCTGCTACCGAAAACTAAAAACTGGTCTCTGACTTCCGTATCACGTTGTGTACATATACACACGCAATTACCAAAACCCAATACAATCCCTTCTAAATTTGAATTCTACTCCTATCCTTATCTAATTAAGGAATAATAATAAAAATCAAATCTCCCAAAAATATCTCTTCAAATATCAGAAAATCAGCAATAATATTTCCAGAAAATATTCCACACGGTTACACATCCACTTCTCTCTGTGAATATTCTGATTCTCTTGTTTTTGTGTGCCATAATTGCCATAATATATGCTCCTCAGATTCCTCCAATTTCCTCCTAAGTCAACAAGTTGTAATATGTGACAAATAAAACACATAAAATACACATTAATTCGATAAAATCACAAATAACCCCAATAAAATAAATAACATAATTAATACACATCACTCCTAAACTTAACTTACCTTTCTAAAATAAATTATAGAAAGAGAAAGTAAGTCATGACAGATATAAGATTTTTTAAAAAGGTTATATACAAGCAACCAAATAACATAACATCCTGCTCAAGAACCTAACTAGGAAACACCAGAATTGGATCTATATATTGAAGGTCTGTGAAACCTGAAACTCCATCCTTTTGAATAGGTAGCGACGCCCTCTTGGGAACACTCAAACGCTGCACCACCAACGAACCATCACCTCCAAAACAAGAACCACTACGATCTTACTTTCATCGACCACCTGCAGGTTGAGAAACCATAGCGGGGACCACCGACACGGTCCCATACCGATGAGTAATCTCAATCAAGAAGAAACCCTATAATATTAACAATTGTTGACAGGGGTGTAGTTTTGAACCCTGGAACTCTCAGTCGTGGAGAGTGTTTTACCACTAAATCAGACCCAATTCACGACAAATATGAGATTTAATCATGCAAAACTAACTGAATACGATTCAAATGAACTGAAATGGATTGATCAAACAAAATTGAACTGAACATGACAGAATTCAATGGAATTGAATTGGACTGACAAAATAATACACAGCTGAGTCGAATGGAATCAAACAGGATTGAATTGGACTGAATTAAAATAGATTGAATGAAACTTAACTTAATTGTAATGAAATGTACTTGACTGGATTGAACATAATTGTATAAAATTGAAATAAACTGAATCCTAGTGAAGTGGAATCAATCGTACCAAATCATAATGAAATGAACCGAACTGAAATCATTTATGTTAAACTAAGATTATTATTTTTAAATATAAAATAAATAAGGAAAGTAAGTCGGACATATGCGAAACGAGCTTGGACCCAACTGAACAGAACTTGACTAAATTGTAATGGACTAAATTTGACATGAGTGAACTTGTATAAATTGAACCGAATCAAAATGAATTGAACTAAATTTGAAGAAAATGGACGGAACTTCAGTGGACCAGATCGGACCTCATTGAATAGCACTAAAATTTACTAATAAGTAATAACCATTAAAAGTAGTAATATGTACACAAACTCTTGTTTTACATTGACTAACCATTAGAAGGAATTATTTTATAACTGATGTAACTAATGAGGTGATATCTGATATTTGCTTTAATTTATTGTAATGAGTTCCCTATGATTTTTATTTTTTAAAAAATATACAGGCAAAGTTTTGGAAAAAATCATCTTTCCATAAGCATATGGAAAGACGAGTTGATTTTGAATTATAGAAAAGTAAAAGGTTTTAGTTGCAATATTAAAAATTTATTATCAACGTGCAGTAGTTATAAGTTTATGACTTGATTAATGCAACCATAAAATTTTATCTTAATTTTTTATAATTTGCAGTTTAAACCTTGATCTTTCTATAAGTTATGGAAATACCGTCTTTCAAGAGACGGACTCAAAAATATATTGCAATGCATAAATATATATAATGTATATTTTTTAAAATTTAATTTAGTTTAAATTAACTTATTTGTACTAAACTTATTTATTTGTAATTAAAATAAATTCAAGTAGACAGACTTAAAATTACAAATTAAAATATACATTTTTAATAAAAAAACATAATTTCCTTCTAGCTTAGTTTTTAGAAAATGAAGAAGTTTTTAGAATAAAAAAAGAAGAGGATAAATTTAATAATGAGATAAGAAAAAAACATATAAATAAGTGAAAGCAAGAAAATACAAAATGGACCTGATGTGGTATATATTGTATTCATATATTGTGGGATTATTATGATTTTATTGAGATATAATTTGCACTTTAGGTGTTTTTGTGTAAGATTTCATGGATTGTGAAGAACTGAGAGGGAACTATACATTGTACTATTTTTCCCTTAACCAATGATTTGTTCCCACTGGATTTTCCAAGTTAAGGTTTTTAATGAGGTGGTGTGCTCCAATGGAAAATGTTCTTATTTTATAAGACATTTTCCAGAAATGAAGGCAAGGAGGTAAAAATAAAATTGCTAAAGTTATGGGGTGAAAATTGAATTATTGAAGAGATGTGGTGATGGAGATCAGGGTACAACTACCACCATAAATGAAGACATTCCACCTCTTGATCAAACATTCAAGGGTTATGTTCGTGATCCTCTAAGCGACATGGTTGGACCTATGACAGGGTCTAGAATGAAGTTTAGAGATGCTGCATTGAATGGTTTAATTGATCGCCTTCATGATGAAGAGCTTAAGAAGAAGTCGGCAAGTTCTTGTATTACTTATTCAAGGTTGTCGATTAATTGAAGACATTATGAAGAACACTTTACTCCTTTTCCCATTGAATTTTGTTTTAATGAGGAAACGTGATCATTGTAAAACATTTATTTTTGTTTTTGGACTGATTTGGTTCGGCCATGTGGGCCTTAGGAGACAGTCGGAAATATGCAGTCCATTAGGGTTTAATTTATTCAGTTTTATTCTGATTAGAATTAGATTTGGTAAGATGAGATAAGGTAATATCTTTCCAGTCTAATTCTAGACAGAATCGGCCGAGAATTATAGTAATGGTTTGATTTTTGGTATTTTAGTTATATATGGTTTTAGCTTTCTTAACCTGCCATGAAATTGATTCAGATTGTGATTTGGTTTTCCATTTGGCCGAATTCTTCCCTCTGTTTAAAGGGGTTTTGGCCGAGAATTTTAAACAACATTATTCAACAATTATATTCAGACTTTTGAGACATTCTCATTTTCTTCATTGCTACTTAAACCTGTGGGCTATTTAAGTTTCAATTTCCTTTTATATTCGTACCCTGCGGGCTAGACGTTTATAGAGAAACCTTGTAGTTGTACCCTGCGGGCTAAACGCTTATAAGTCGAGTTGAGTGTACCCTGTGGGCTAGACGCTGCGATTCATGCATTTATTTGAGTTGGGCGAGATCCTCAAATAAATAAAGATCCGATCTTGCACAATCTAGAGTTTTTGCAAGGAGATTCATATCAAATGGTATGTGTAAATATTTTTTGTGATGATTGGTGAATCTCTGATTTTTTGTAAGACGAAGAAATAATTGACTGTTTTTCGTTCTTCGGTTGAAGCAAAATACCGAGCCATGTCTGTTGCTTGTTGTTAGTTACTGTGACTTAAGTCTTTTTTCGATCTTTGGGTGTTGCTCAACCTACTCCGATGTGTTTTTATTGTGATAGTCAGACAACCCTTCATATTGCAACTAATCTGGTGTTCCATGAGAGGACTAAGCACATCGAGACTGACTGTCATTTTGTTCGTGATTTGATTCAATCAGGTGATGTGGTTACTTATCACATTTGTACTTCAAGTCAACCTGCAGATTTGTTTACTAAGACACTTGGGCGTCAGTCATTTCAGAGTTTACTTGGCAAGTTGGGTATTCGAGATACTCATGCTACAACTTGAGGATGAGTGTAAAGATATTTTGTGATATTATTGTACCTTAGAATCTTTTTCCATTCGTGATTCATTGTTTATATATTGTACTATTCATGAAAACACACATTCATATTTTACAGTAAGCCACAACTCACAAGGGTTGCAGCTTGACTTGCCATGTCATCTTTTTAAACTAATGATGTGGTAAGCTACACACTCCCACAATGATGAACTACATTCATCTATAATTTGATGGGTCCAACATATTTTTACAATATTAATCTTTTTTTAAAATTAAATATAAAGGTTAGATATAGCATGTTTTTATTAATTATTATTGTTATTCTTTAAATTAAATTTATTTTAAGTAAACAATATTTTTTAATAAACTGCAAGATTTATCATTCTCTTCAGGAATGCATTAAGTATGGATGATAGAGTTTAAAAAGATCATGAACATAAATCATTAGAACTATGGAATGTCTTGGTAGCATATTGATGTAACTTTTATTTAATTTTGTATTTTAATTTTATATAATTTTCATTACATACTTTTCTATATTTATTGTTTTAAATATATTTTATTAATTATTTTACAATTCCATTCATGTTTGAGAAATAAAATAAAACAACATTTATTGTATTTTAAATAAATTTATTATAGTTTTTGTTACAGGTGAATATTGTACACTTGATAATATGAAGATTGTACTATGTCCAACCAATTTATATATGTAATACACTTTCAGCATTTGAAACATTAAATGCAAAAGACATCAAGCAACCTGCTCCCACAAGCTACAGTTGCTTTTAAGCTGATGATGTGTTCTCTGCAACAACAGTGGGCAGACCTGCTGCAATTTATGAAAATTTGCAAGTAGGTACAAAAACACCATCGTTCACTACTACAGGGACCCCCTGGCGGCACCAATTATCCAGTACATAGAAATTAGTTATTCGGGCCCTCGGACTACCTGTGCCTAAGTATGGGGGTGCTGAAACGTAATTACAAAGGCACTGGTACACAAAATCGATGTTAAATCTATATTCCATCACTGGTATGCATTAGTGGTGCAACAAATTTACATTCTAACATCCCCCAATTTAGGCACCGGTATCTCAAGGGGTCGAAATACCGGTGCCTATGCTCGTTTGTAGCGGTGCTAGTAAACAAACGATCAATAAAAGAGTGAGCACCAATCATTTTTTTATTTAAAAAATTAGAAATTAAAATATTAAATATAACATAAAAATGCACTAAAATATAGAATAAATCGTTAATTGAATTCAATGAACACTCAACACTAATATTCAACTAAAATAGGTAAAACTAACTCGTATCAATTTACACTAATAAAAAAATGCTTCTAACAAAGATAGTTAAATCTCAAGCTAGATCTATTTCTTGATATAGTGATATTTCTTGAGTTTTAAGCACGGAATTTTGATATGCCTCTCTAACAGTCATATTATGCTCTTTAAGCCTGCATTATCAATTGAGCATTTATAAGCATAAAATCAATCGAAAATGGAACAACCCACCGTTTTGAACATTGAAGGAAGGAAAGAAGCGAAATTCACACTAAATAACCTCAGTGTTTACCTCATCACCCCTCACTCGAATCGATCTGGATCGGTGTGTGAAACTCTGGGGACGCCTATATATGAATTCTCTCAAATTCATCCTCATCCCAGTACTCGATAAACCTAGAGGGTTTCTTGACATCATCGGCGGGGCCATAACGACGCCGGATTGAGGAGGGCTGCGGTGGAGGTCCGGAGCGAAGATGAGGGGGCGGGGAACGGAGGGGAAGATCGGTTGGGAGGATGGAGAAGGGCTGGGAGGCCGCACCGGGGATGAGGGAGAGGTGGTGGAGGAGGAGGTAGAGGCAGGATAATGGGAGGGCAATGAGGGTGGGTTAGGTTTAGGGTTTCAAATTTAATTTATATAGATAATTTTTTAATGTTTGAGATTCAATCAACAAAAGAAATCAATGGTTCAGATGAAATCAAGTTGGGCTTTTTTTTCCAAAAAGTTTGTAGCACCGGTACCTGTATAAATGCCGGTACCCAAAATGGCTAATACAGGTGCCTATGTATATGACAAGCAGCTGCTTTACATGAATTTTTTAAAAATAAATATAATTGAAACCAAGAGCAAAGCTGAGGATTTTTTTAAAAAAAAATTATGGACCATCTGTACAAAAATCGGTGCCAAAATGGCTCATATGGATGCCTATATGTATGAAAAACAGTTGCTTACGGCTGCTTTAAATGGTGTACATTTACTATTTTTGGACCCGAGAGCAAGTATGGAGCACCGACGTACATACCGGTGCCTAAGTATCTGATATTGGTCCTTAGTCCAATATTTTTAACAACTCCTCCAAAATTATGAATGAAAATTCCGGAAACTCATTTTCCCTCGATAATGTAGCACCACTGTGAATGAAACCAATGCCGGTGCTAATGTTGTTTGATCTCTAAGTTAAATTTTAAAATTTTACTATTAGGTCCATAGAAGAAATTTGGATGCGACGAATCACAAAATTGAAGACATCAAAATGCAATTAAATAAGAGAAGATTGCATCTTTGAAATTCGAGGTACAATGGGTGAATAGAAGAGGCTCAACATATTTATGAAAAATTACACTATGACCCATTTTTTTTACGACATTATCTTTCTCTCCAAAATACATGATTTTTTATTCTAGCATAAATATAGAAATAGAAAATATATGATTTTTTATTGAAATTTTGAAAAGCGCTAGTACATGTTTTAGAGTAACTTAGAGTTGATTAATTTGAAGTAAGAAAGGGAAAACAAAAGGAATTATGGATATGTTCTTGTACCCGATTGTTGTTAAACATTCCTTTACGGACTTGGAAAATACAACGGGGTGTATAGGATAGCATCATGTTCGAGTGAATTTCAATTTGGAGTTACGAGTAAAGTTTTTACCTTTTGCACTTAGGTCTCTCCAAGAAAGTTAGAGTTGTCGAATCACGAAATTGATGGCACCAAAATACAATTCAATAGTATAAGATCATAACTTTGCAATTTGCAATTGTGTTATCAAGAAAAAAATTGAAATTACATGCCCAAATTTCTTGATAACACAATTGCAAGAAAGTTGGAGGCGTCGAATTACAAAATTGGCAATACCAAAGTGCAATTAACCAAGAAAAATTGTCGCGACTTGCTGATTTAGGCCTGATTAGGGGAATGGAGGGGTCTAGAATCAAAACAATGATTCCTTATACACATTTTTTTGTAAATTATACGGTGGTTCTCAAATATTATAAACACACCCTTCTCTCTCAAAAATCCACTTTTTACCTGTAAAAAAGGGTAGGTGAGCATTAAATGCACTCATAGTACCGTCATATATAACCTATACCGGTGCTAGCTATTTTCCCACCATAATTTTACCTGCCAAAATTACTACTTCGGTCACAAGCACCGGTAGTAGCACCACTATAATTCATTCAGAAAAAATCAGTGCTGGAATATATCAAATTCAGATTTATTTTTTCTTCTTCAAAGGCAACGGTATCTAGCACCGATATTTAGTGAATTGGTGCTATATTTATTCATAGACACTGGTATTAGCACCATTATATATCATTCAAACAAAACCGGTGCTGGAAGATATAAAATTCAAACATTTTTTCTTCAA
Source organism: Rubia peregrina (assembly GCA_032355705.1). NCBI lineage: Eukaryota > Viridiplantae > Streptophyta > Magnoliopsida > Gentianales > Rubiaceae > Rubia > Rubia peregrina. The sequence goes on from JAULKK010026120.1 coordinate 14,778, forward strand.
AGGCACTGATATATAGCACCGGTATTTAGTGAATCGGTGCAGAATTTATTCATAGGCACCGGTATTAGCACCAGTATTAGCACGAGCATATGTCATTAAGACAAAACCGATGGTGAAAAATATCAAATTCAGACATTTTTTCTTCAAATGCATCGGTATCTAGCACCAGTATTTAGTGAACTGGTGCTGGATTTATTCATAGGCATGGGTATTTTGGTTCATTTGTCAAAATACCGGTGCCTATGAGATTCCTAGCACCGGTATTGCTCTCCAACACTGATTAAGTACCAGTGCTGGATTTATTCAAAGGCACCAGTATTTTGGTTCATTTACCAAAATACGGGTGCCTATAATATTCCTAGCAGCGGTATTACTATCCCAACACTGACATACCACTGCCTATATACCTGTTTCCCAGTAGTGATTGAAGATGCTCTAATCATTTGTCGTTTAAAATTACACTGCGTCGTTTAAAATTACACTCCTTCTAGTATAACTTATATTTTATTATTGTAAATCTATTTTAACTTGATAAATTTATATGATGAAGATTGAAAGGAATATTAAAATAACAATTAAGTACAAATATGAATGATATTCGAGTATTATACTACATGATATACATGATCAGATGGAATCCAAATTAGTTAAAGATTGTAATCGAAATGACAAAAATTTTGAATTTTAAATCAAATTGTTTAGTGGATATTTAGAATCAAGACCGATAAGAAATAATTATAGTTTGTAAAATTTTATGTTAGACCTACTAGTTGTTAGATGGAGTTAATTTATAATATGTGTAATTAATCGGGTGATTTGATATTTATTTTATTAGAAAAGATACTTAGAAGATTTGTACGTATCTTAGATGATTTGATTTATGGTTTTCCGTAGTTGATTGCTGGTAGGACTTAACCTCTTGTACTATCAACATGGTAATTGATCAAAGCAAGAAAATTAGTGTGGACTTTGTTGAAACTTCTGCCCATGTCGCCAAGATGGCTTCGATCAGGAGGGTGTTCCTTGTTGTAATCGCAATCTGCCGTTGTGAACTTCATTAGATGGATGTTCATATTGTTTTTTACATGGTAATCTAAGTGAGGAAGTTTACATGTTACCACCTCAAAGTCTGTGAAGATGGGGAATGTTATCACTTCCATTTGAAGATCAACATTCATTTCTTCTTAGTTAGTAATTTGTAAAGACGTTCAACGACCATTTTCAAACCTCATTGATAAGCACTTTAGACAAACAATGCCTTTGCAAATTAATGTTGTTTTGATCCTCTATTTCATCACATATAAGAACAATAAACCTATTCTAGTGTTTGTGACATGTGGTGTGGTCGATGGTCAACACTTCCTAATATCGGTTACGAGGGTGCACATGTAATCTTTCATCGGTACCACCTCTGTAATTAGGGGAGTGCAACAATGGCCCTACTTTCTATGCAAATCATAATCTCCTCCATGCTATTACGTCCCATGCACTACACCATGAATGCTTCTCCCTAAGCCTAAAAAGGCAAAAGGGGTGAAGCTCCTTATAGATGGCTTTAGGTTTACACAACTAACCCTAGTTTGCTACCTTAACCATCTCTACCCGTAACCCTTCTGACCAAATTGTTGGCTTACTAGTGCATGGTCGATCCAAACATTGACTCGGCAACCCACGTGCACACACCCACACGGTTCCATAATATTAATACCACAAGCGCATCTAGGTTTCCCACCCTAGGAGGTATCAATAATTACACCAACATGAAATTAAACTATGGTGTGTGCTAACTTATTGTGAAAATCATACAAATAACAAAAAAAAGAACAAGCCAACATAATAATCACAAAACACATAGAAATAGTAAGATCTAAGGAATCTCACAAAACAAACATTAATACGTGAATATAGATATAATCCCAAAATTAATTAACTAATTTGTAAGTATTGAACCCAAATATTTCATTGGATTCAACACTTTGGTAAAAGAAAAATAAAAGAAAGAAAAAGAACCTAGAAAGAAGGAAGAGTGTTTTCTCTCTCTAGCTCACTCTTGAAGATAAAAATGGGAATTCCCCTAAACCCTAGAAGAAAAAGGTTCATATATATAGTAATGGGGAATCAGGTCTTAGAAAAGGCCTAAAAATGGCAAAAAAACTCTTGCAGCCGTAAGAGTATCAAGGAAGTGGAGGTTACCAAAACCGGCCTTACAATGCGGCTAACCAATTTCACCCAAAACTTTGTTATGGGAATACACAAGGTGGCCAAAATGTTCAACCTTACCGCCCTCCTCAACAACCATATCATCCACCACAACCGCAATACCCAAGGTGAAGGTTTGGGGATGTCCAATGAGGAGATCATGCAAGCCATTGGGAAATTAACCGTGTGTGCAGGGAAGGCTGAGATGTTCCAGGAGAAGGCCAAGAAATTCTCGGAGAAGTCCGAGAAGCACCAAGAGAAGATCGACTCTAACATAAAAAACCTACAGATTCAAGTGAGCCAAATAGTTCAAATCTTAATCGAATGAAGGCAAGAGATTCAGGAAAACTTCCTTCTCAACCGGAGCTCAAACCTCGTCAAAATGTGAGTGCCATCTCATTGCAAAGTGGAAAGGAAGTGAAAGAGCCCCAAGGCAAGGTTGTTGTCGAACGGGTGTTGGAAAAGGAAGAAGATAAGAAGAAGAAGGCCGGTGAGTTAGCCAATGAGAAGATGAATGACGGAAAAAAGGTTGAGAATGAGAGCTTCATGCCAAGGCTGGGATCAAATCCCAAAACTTCACCCCCTCCTCAGAAGAAGTCCAAAATGGAGGAGATCCCTATCTATGAGCTGGAACCACCATTTCTGGAGTCCTTGAAGGATAGGAGGACCAATGAGGACAACAAAGACATCTACGAAGTCTTTCTTAGATGCGAGGTAAACATTCCACTCTTGAATGCTATAAATCAAATTCCTAGGTATGCTAAATTTCTCAAGGAGTTGTGTACCATCAATAGGAAGCAAAAATTGAAGAGTAAAAATAAGAGTGGAAAAAACGAGTATGTCTCCACCATTTTTTATGAGGAGTTACCTCCTGAATGCGAAGATCCGGGAATGCTTACAATTCCTTGTGAGATAGGAGGGAAATGTGTTGATAAGGCCATGCTAGACTTAGGCACTTCCATTAATGTGATTCCATATTCTTTGTATGAAAGTCTAGGTCTAGGCACTTTGCACAAAACCGGGGTTATCATCCAACTAGCTGATTACTCTAGCACATACCCAGAAGGTATTGTGGAAGATGTGTTGGTGAAAGTGGTATCCTTGACATTCCCCGGTGATTTTTATGTCTTTGATATGGAAAGTGATAATCATGACACACCTATTCTATTAGGTAGACTATTTTTTAAAACTTCAAGGACAATAATTGATGTGCATAATGGAACATTAACCATGAAACGTATTGGGCGGAAGATGGGATTTGACACAAACAATTCTATTGATCATCCAAGTAGATACCATTCTTGCCAAGCTATTGATGATGTAAAGCAAAATGTGTTTGAGCCCAATGATGGTAGTTCCTTGAATGTTTCCATAGATGATGCTTTAAATTGTGCTTTCATTGCAAATGTTGTTGGTACTAACTTGAAGGAAAACAACAATGGTGAAAATTCTTGTGGGAAAGCAACTTCTAGTACCCTCTTGGTGTCCAAGGTAAAGCCTATAAAGGTAAGTTTTCCTCCTTCTTGTGAGAAGAATTCGGTGGAATAGTACAAACCACCACCAAAAATTCTTAAATGTTTATCTCTTGGGGGAAGGAGAGAAACCCCCAAATGCTCATTCAATTGAGATTTCTATGGACCAAATGGGTATGATACTGCAGATGTTGAGAGAACATAAGGAGGCATTGAGCTATGTGCGGAATGTCTTGATAGGGGATGATGTGGATCCCCCGTGTTTTATGTCGGATATAGGAAAGGAAGATGTTGATCATCTTGATCCATTTAGTAAATAAACCCCAAGAAATGAGATAAGTCGTGCCGACAACGTTAAAAAAACTTGGTTTTGATCATCCGGGTGCCACTCGTGACATTCCGTTGAGGTAATTTTATTATCGTCATTATTGTCTTTCAATTTTTTTTATTCCTAAGTCGTGCCGACGACATTAAATAAACTTGGTCTTGATCATATTAAATTATTTATCTCATTTTGTTTTGGAGCAATATTATGCTTGGTATGCATGGTTGTTTTTTAGGAAGCACTTGGTTTTGGAGAAAATGAGCAAGGAGGACAAGTCCGACTCATGGACCGTGTAGACGTGCATGATCCATGCATTCTAGAATTTTCAAGCAAGGAGATCGAAACAAACCCCATATTGTGGGATCCGCGACACTCAAACATTTATCCATCTCAAAATCACCCATCTCTTCCTTGCAACCTCCAAATGCTACCCGAACCTACTTAACCGCAAACACAACCCAAAACCAATGAGGTACCTCTCTCTTGATTATGCTCTCAATGCTTTGCTCGAGTTGTTATGTTTGATAGTGATTGGACTTCCTTCAGGAGTGGTGTGGGTAGAGTATATTTTAGTAGTGGTAATTTGGTCATTAGATCTTATGATTATGCCACTAAGGGTATTTTTTTTATGGGTATTCTCTCATTTTCTCTCCTTAACATGGTCCTAGAATGTTTATTTGCATTAGATACAATGAAAACTTTAAGTGTGGGTAGGGGAATAAGATGATACTTATTGTTAGTGGTTTACTTAGTAG
>JAULKK010026220.1:0-19523 GCA_032355705.1 Rubia peregrina
CAATTTGAACCTTTTGTTGAGAACCAGTTTTCTACCACCATTAAGTATTTCAGATTGATGGTGGAACCGCTTGTGTGAATCATTGGATGCGAACTCATTTTGCGTCGAAGGGCATTCATAATCAACTTTCTTGTCCTTACACACTCCTGAGCAAAATGGTCGCGCAGAGAGGAAGCATCGTCATATTACTGAGACATGTTTATCGATGCCCTTTCATTCTGGCCTTCATCATTCATTTTGGTATGATACATTTTCGACAGCAGTCTACATCATCAACATACTGCCTACTCTGATTTTATCTGGCTAGTCTTCAATGTCTGTTATTTTGGTATTACGTCTGACTACTCCAATTTTCATCCATTTGGTTATCGAGTTTTTCCTTATTTAAGGCCCTATACTACACATAAATTAGCCCCTCAGAGTATGTCGTGTATATTTTTAGGTTACAGTTCTCATTACAAGGTTTATCGATGTTTTAATCTTCTCATAAAGGAGTGCATTACTCGCCATGCTCGGTGTGATGAGTTATTTTTTCCTGCTACCCGTACTGGTATTGTTACAAATTTATCGTCACTGGATGTTTCTCCTTTTTGGAGCCTTCGTCAGTCCCATCGAAGGTGTTTGAGCCATCTTCTTTAGCATAATCACCCATTATTTTGGAAAATTTCAATTTTCAGACTGTACCAGAAGCTCAGGGTTCTTCAAAAAATTGTGTATGTCTGCCATAAGGTGACCACCAACATGATCGACATCAGCATGCGCTGCCAGCTCAGATGACACCGCCGCCGCCCATTTACGCCCCGGCCTCCCCAACTATGCATGCTCATCACACATCTCTAACCCGGTCAGTGGTTGATCTGGTGTCCCCTGCTTCACCAGCGCCACCATCAGTGCCTCCTACACGACCGCCATCGCTAGCCTTGGGTTTCGTGCCCATTATCTTGAGTTTTATGCCCACCTTGGGATTTCCCCATCTCCGGCCATGGGTCCCTCTCCCTGACATCCGATGGCTACTCATTCTCGCACTGGTTCACTACAGTACAAGAATTTTTCAGATTATGATATTTCTAGTTTATTGAGTGTTTTATTTGCTAAGACCGAGTCTTGTTGTCATCGCTCTGCTGTCAAGAATCCTGAATGGGTTGCTGTTATGGACTCAGAGATGGATGTTTTTCGCACTCAATAGACGTGGGAGTTGGTTCCGCGTCCTCCACTTGTTAATGTTGTTGGATCAAAATGGGTGTACCATTTAAAATACAAGGTCGATGGCTCTCTTGACAATGTAATATATTATTGAATTTGACATAATATATTTTAATTATTTTTTTCATAAATATTTTACATGTATGAAGAAACCTATGTTACCCCAACACATGAGAAGAGGTAGAGAATCGCGTATCGATTTGATGTGTCAGTGTCAAAATATGGTCGAATTACATATCGAGTTGCATAGCGATAAACGAATCAGAGAGCGGATGTGGGTATTGGAAGAAAGGGGAAATAAATTAATCAGGATATGGGTATCGGAGGAAAGGGGCAATAAAATGAATCAGAGAGCGAATGTGGGTATCGGATGAAAGAGCGATAAATGAATTGGAGAGCGGATGTGGGTATCAGAGGAAATGGGATGAATGATTATGAAATACACGATAAACGAATCGGAGAGCGGATGTCGGTATCGGAGGAAAGGGGACGAATGATTGTGAAAGATTAGAAGTTTATGTATTTTACACACATAAGATCACATGCAATTTTGTGTAATAATATAATACAATTATGTATTTATAATAAGATCAATTTCTTATATATTTTTTATGGGTAATAATACTACACTATCATATTTTTTATGGAGTATGTGGAACACCTTCACAAGCTAATAAAAGTCTTTGTGCAGATGCAGAGGGTTCAATCATAGTTTTGTACAAATTGTAACCATAATTGTACCACATTTTAGATTCAGTGCATAATTTTGTAATCATAATCTGTAAAAATTATATATTGATTGGCACTTATTCTGTACCAAATTTTGTACCAAATACGACTGGCAAATTGTGTAATACCAATTACGATATGCATTTCTTTTTGTAATCTTATTTGAATGTAATAATAACGATATGAAAAAATATATGTGTATAAAAAATAAGTGTTGGTATAATCCTGGAATTATTGTTTATGTTCTAATAATGGGACCTAATTTATGGGTGAAACCGTCTAGGGTTAAATTAAAAATAGACCAGGAGTATTTAGGTTATTTTCAATTTGATCAACGCTAGAATTTGACCGGTTAACGCCAGTTTTCGACGTCGAAATTATGAGTTTTTGAGTCTATGCCGGCCAAGAGTTATATTTGCACTTTAAAAAAACTGATGGTTACATGCGTACTTACCGAATAACTGGGGATTATACGATATGATGAATAGATAAAGTAGCATAAAATTCAGGATAGTTATACATATGATATATTTAAAGCGAAAAAGTAATTAAAGTTTTTTAAAAATGAATTAATTTTATAAATTATGAAGTATAAAGTGATAGGAAAATGGTTTTTAAAAAACATAATATATAAAGTGGTATAATTAATACAACAAAACGTGAGAATATAGATTCAAGTTCTTCATATTAACTATTTTTAATTGAAAATATATAATACTACTTTATAAAAATAAATTAAACTATAGTAATTGATTACGTTATTGTGTTTTAAAATATTAATCCGTGCATTGAATGTAATGTATTTGTGACTAGTGCAAATGTGTATGGTATGGATTTTATTGTTTAGGGTGTTGCTAAATTACACACTGTATTTTACTAGTTCATACCCTAATACGTATATATATACACATATAATATTGACTTTAATAAAATAAATTAAAAAAATCAAATCTTCTCCACTTGTTGGAGCCACCACCAAACCACCGCCAAACCGTTGGTGTCACCGCTGAACCACCGCCGATGCCATCCTACCTCCCTGTCACTCCCAAATCGCCGAAACCCTCCCTCCCCAACCCTGTCCTGTAGTCACTAAACCCCTTCCATCTCAGCCCATACCTATCGCCAGTAAACCCTTCCCTCCTTAGCCCTCCTTCCCGCCCGTCATCAGCCCCTCTCGTCGTTGCTGGTTCTCTCGCAAACTGCGTCATTGCTAGTTCTTGCCGAGCCTCTCCGTTGGTGGTGCTCACCAGAGCCTTGACGTTGGTGGTCCTCGCCGCTAGTGTTTCTCGCTCGAACCTTGGTGCCGCTGGTTCTCGCTCGTCCTTGCCGCTGATGGGTCTCACTCGAGCCACGTTGCTGGGTCTCACCAGCGTGGTCAGATCACTAGAAAAATGAAACCCACGCCTGACACGAGACCCACACCAGAAACGCGACTGACGCCGCATACCCGCTTCGGAGCACCAGGGAGCGTGACCAACAACAGAGAACTGGCGACCTCGAAAGAAGAAGAAGTAGAGATCCGGCAAGCTCTAACCCAAGCTCACATCCGGCAACAACGAACCAAGGCAGAGCTCCAGCGAAGAAGATCTAGGACGGAGAATCAAACGAGAATGGGGAACGGTGAACTCCACCGTGGAAAATCGAACGGGGAACGACGAATTCCACTGCCAGAACTCTGCCGCTGCCACCACCGGGAACGACGAACTCCACTGCTGGATCAAATTTTTTATCCAAAAATTTATTTTTAGTTTTTATAATTATTCTATTTCTTGATTTTTTTAAATTAATTAAGAATATATAGTATTTCAAACGTATAAATACTAGACATGATTTAGTAAAATACTAGATATGATTTAGTAAAATACAAAGTGTGGTATAACATTCACATTTTTTACCTAGCATAAATTAATGCTCTGAATGTGATTTGATGACATTAGTGATACTTTAAAAAGAAAGATACAGTTAGCATAGTTTTAGCACTACTATATACCTAGGATTTGAAGGAAACGCGCATCTAAAATTAATATTAAAACAGAGTACTCTTGAAATACGTTCTTTTCATTAGTTATGGAAAAATCAAGATTTAAACAGTAAATTAGAATAAATTAAGATAGAATTTTTTGATTACATTAATTGGATCATAAACTTATAACAAGTGCCCGTTGCATAATAATTTTTTAATATTGCAACAAAAAACTTTTACCTTTCTATAATTCTAATTCAATATCGTCTTTCCATACGCCTATGGAAATGTGGTCTTTTTCAAAATTTTGCCTTAAAAGTACTCAAATATTTTAAAATATCTACATTTCTGGCATGTGATGATTTAATCACATTAATACAATAAATATTATATAATAAATTAAATTCATCAAAAAAGGTACTCACTTCGTACCAGATTAAATGACATATTTAAAAACATATTTTTTTCATTTTAAATAACTTAAAGTCATTTTAATTGGGACAAACGAAAATTAAAACATATAATTTTTTGTAAGAGAAAGGAAGTATTAAATATGTATCACAAATACCGCAGCTACGCACAATGTGCAACCAACTAGTATTAAATGAATATGCCGAAGGAGATATGAATATGGTGGTTTCTAAGATTAAGTAACTACATATAATGGTGTAAATAAGGGTATTGGATGTATTATATGTTTACTTTTATAACTTTTTCTAATATCGAACTAGTATTAATGATGAAGTTTTGTATGGATCAATTGATAATGACATTTATATGAAAATTTTGGAAGAATTGTAATTGTCAAAGGAATGTAACTTTGGCTCTTGAGAACTTTATTCAATCAATTTGCGTCGATTTTATATGAGCTTGAACAAATCGGGCGCATGTGCTATAATCGCTTTGGTGAATATCTAATGAAACAAGGTTATGTATTCATAAAAAGACGAGAGTTAGAATTTGTTATTGTGGCAATCTATGTTGATGACCTGAAAATGATTGGAAATTTTGAAGAGATCCAAAAGTTGTTGAATATTTGAAAATAGAATTTGAAATGAAAAATCTAGAAGACAAAGTTTTGTCTTGGATTGCAGATTGAACATTTTGAAAATGATATTTTTCTACACCAATCCTTTACACTGCTAAATTGCTAAAGAGCTAAAGCGATTTTATATGGATAAAACATACCTCTTGAGCATGCCGATGGTAGTGAGATCACTCGATGTGAAAAAGGATCCATTTTGACCTCATGAAAGGACGAGAACTACATGGTCCAAAAGTACCATATCTCAGTGCAATTGGGGTTTTGATATATCTCGCAAGCCATACTCACCTTAATATAGCTTTTGCAGTAAATTTATTAGCAAGGTATAGTTCTCCTACACATAAACATTGGAATGGTATTAAAAAAATCGATACCTTCAGAGAGCGATTGATTTGAGACTTTATCACCCTGAGTCACTTGATAGCGATCTCATTGTGCAGATGTCGGATACCTATCTGATCCCCACAAAACTCGATTACAAATGGGTTATACACACACACACACATGTGTAAGTAAAATTATCTCTCGCGTTCGATAAAGCAAACAATGGTTGCCACTTCATCCAAACATGTTGAAATATTGGTGTTTCATGAAGCCAATCGGGAATGCATTTGGTTAGAATATGTAATTCACCATATTCGAGAAGTTTGTGATTTAAATTGGAAAAGATAGTTGCCACTACTTTGTTTGAATACAATGGTGCTTTTATTGTTCAATGGAAGGAATGATTCATCAAAGGAGATAGAAGGAATCACATTTCACCAAAGTTCACTCACGAACTACAAATAATTGTGGAATTTGTGTTCAAAAAATTCATTCTCGTGACAAAGCGGCTGATCTCTTCACCAAATCACTACCAATGTCAACATTTCAAAAGCTGGTGCACAAGATTGGAATACGACGATTGAGAAATAATTAATGATGCGCTCAAGAGAACAGCTATATACTGTACTCTTTTTTCCTTAGCCATGGTTTTTCTCTCTGCCTTTGTCTGGTAAGGTTTAATGAGACAATGTGCTCTAATGAAAAATGTACTATTTTTCCTGCACTAGATTTTTTTTCCATACTAGATTTTGCTAGTAAGGATTTAAGGAGGCATGATTCCGGGGATGGACATTCAAGGGGTGTTAATGAACCACTTAATTAAGTGGATGAATGTCCATTAAATGGAAAGCATTGAAAATCCATTGTTTCATGTAATTATTAAGCAATAGTTTTCTTGATTGCTTCTTCCAATTTACCTATTAGATTATTCACAAACATATCTCGTGTCATATTTCAAGTTCATATCAATTTACATGTATATTTGACTTAACTTTTAGATTATTCATATGCATATGCACATTAATCTGATAGTTAAGTTGCTAGAATAATTTTTATTTTCCTATCAAGAGCATTTATTTAATTCTATTAAAGCACAAAGAAACACAATTTTTATCAAGCATAAACTTCAATAGTAATATGCAACCACTTACAATACTTGGTATAGTCAAGTACTAATAAAAGAAAAATAGACCGATTATATCAAACTGTCATATATAAAGGTTTATGAAGTTTGGTTCCACAACAATATACACTAGGAAAAAGGCTACGATGGTGATTAATTGACTTTTCCACGATGATTTTAAACCCCCGCAATAGGCAGAGCCCTGAAAGCGCATAGCCGAGTCTATGGAACTTATGGTGTTGGAACTGGTTTAGGAGAGAGAAAAAAATGATCACCCTTACAGATCCCAAACTTCAAGCCCCGAGATCAATCCCGAAATCCCAACCTTTAATCCAAACATCAATCCAAAAATCACACACACACATATGAAATTTATGTGCAAACTCAAACATACAAAGAAACATAAGCTCTACCTGAACCCGATATGTTTCTCTTCTTCAACATTTGTGATTAGTCAACCCATTTTAGGAAGTGGATAATTTAAATTTGATGCAATATGAGCAATCGGGATTACATTTTTATTAGAACTTCTATCTCATGCAGGGTAGGTGGTCGGAAGATGGGGGAAGGATGTGGAGGAAAGGAAAAGAGGGAGCATAGAAGAAAAGAGAGGGAAAGATAGAAGAGATGAGAAGAAAAGAATCATAAAAGAGGAAGAAGAAAGTAAGAGAAGGGAAAAACATAGATGTAGGATTTTAGCTTTCTACGGTGGCTGGGAATTTTTTTTACCGGTGTTAAAATTTGTTTAAACCTCCGTCTAATGCTCTAGACACATGTTCAGACTTCGAAACCTTAGTATAAAAATGTTGACACATGTTCACACACCGGGACCTCCATATAGTAGTATTTTCAGCACCGACATTGGGTGGATATCAATTGTCACAATAGATATTGATAGTTAAAGACCATGAAATTTGATATGTTCCTTCATCACTATACCCTATGGAATAAGGAAGTCGGAGACTTCCTTCTGCCAATGACTTTGGAGTTGAATGACGTGACCTAGCTTTGGGTCTTTCACAATGTTACCGATTGTCAGATTTTTCCTACCATTGCTTTGCTAAACACGAATATGAACATATTCCTTTGTCCAAGCTCCTGAGTTGTCACCATTTTTTCAACAAAATGATCAACTGCAGCAAATAAAGTTAGTAAATCGAGGTCGAGCATACAGGTTTGATTCTTTAAATAAAGATTTTAAAGACTGTAATCGAGGTATATCAATTTATTGATTTTAGCGGTGGCCATTTATCTTACTGAGTTACTCACATATGACTCTAATTTGTTTGGGGACTACGTGGAAAATGAGAACAATACTTTCCTTTTTTCGCATACATATTTGTGATTTTGCATTTTTATAATCTCATCTCCATTCATTTCTAATCTATAATTAGAAATATTAAAAACCTCTCCTCCAATTTACAAATTCATCTCAAAACTTCATATTCTATGCTTTTTTAAAGTAAAATATAAGGCATGTTGATACGAATTAGGATTTTATAATTTATTTTTGAGATTAGGGTTTTAGGAGGATAACACTATACTATTTTTTCATTGGATTTTTTTAGTGAGGCAGTGTATTTACATTAGAAGCAATCTCAAAATTCTTGTAATAATTTAGTTTAAACTTGATTAGATAAGAATAGATCAGATTAGATGAGTCTCCCCATTTTTTCGTTACGAGAATTTGGTCATGCTTCCTGGTAGTTTATAACATGTATTTTGATTAGAATTTATATTCCAAAGACAGTTCTAATTCAGTAAGGAGTTAGATCAAATCCTAGGTGAATTATGTCTTCTTTTTCTTGTAAAGAGGCCGAGTTATACCCTTTAAATATGGGAGGCTTCAGACATTTTAAATTACCTTTGCTTTATACATCATATATTCAGAATTTTGAGCTATTACTCTTTGCTTGCGAGCGTTCCATTGTTACTTAATCCCGCAGGTTAATTAAGTTAGCAATACTCTTCAATTTTGTGAGCTAATCCAGTGGGCTAGTTAGTAAATAGTTTGTGCATCCATGATTAGGTTAGGCAAGATTACCTTGTTACAGTCAAGAAACCATCAAATATTCCGCATCCAGAATCTTCGTAAGGGGATTCATATCAAACGTAAAAAGCACGTGATTGTTTCAATAGATATACGTACAAAAAGTATCAATGTATGCTTTAATTGCTTAATTATAAAATCTATGATACTTCTTGATAACTCCCATCTTTTAACTATTAGATTGTTCACGTACATATCATATGCAATATTTCATGTCCTAATAAATATAAGTCCATAATGGACTTAACTATTAGATAAATGTGCATATGCACATTAATCTAATAGTTAAATGGAAGGAATAAAATTTCATTTCTTATGATGAACATTTATTTCATTTATATTTTATTAAAGAAATGAACCTTGAAATCTTATCATGAGTTGGAGGAGCACCGCTACTCATCCTAGCTCCATTTCGTAACACCGATCACCCCCACATTACATCAACTTGTGGCACCCAGTTGGGAGATCCTTCTCCTCTCTCTCCTCCACTACAGAAGCTCCATCAAACTGCAACCTACCTTCTCTTCTTCGTACCTTTTTCCACCACAACGAATGATACTCTCCCTCAGCACCGTCGTCACCGACTAGCAAGTCCCAAATCACCATTTCTATGTGGTGGGCTCACAATTGAATCTAGGGCCCGAGAAGTCAACGAAGCGGTCTAGGAAAAAATTCACAAAATTGCACAATGAGAAAATGCTATCCCTTGCCAAAAGTATGGGGTGAAGGATACTGAAATCCAACCAAAGTGTCGTGGAAATTTTTGCTACAAAATTGGCATAGCTGAATGTGTCCTGAAAGTGTGGATGCACAACCACAAGAAGAAAGACGTAGCTCGAAATATTTAAAGTGGGGCCAATGAAGATGGCGAGAATTCGAGCACTGTCGGGAGTAATGGCAGGGGTATGAGTCATCATTTTATTTCATTCAAATGTAAAAGTAATTTTGATTTTGATTCTATGGTTTTGGTTCATAACTAATCACCTTATGTGCACTAGCCACCTCCATCTTTGAAATTCCTAATAGTTTCTTTCTAAATTATCATATTCATGCATGTTATGTGCACATGAAGTATTTAATGGTTGAATTTATAAGTATTGTCAAAAGGCAATGAAATTTCAACTAAAACCATCTATGATGCTGTTACTACGTACTTCTTGGTGCATATTAGTAATTTATAAAATATAATTTAAGATATGAATAAAAATTTAGTGACTCGTAACGATAGCCGATTTATAAAATTTCTCTCATACTGGAGATCAAGTGTGACTAATATCATTTTTATGTTTTAAATCTTTCTCGTATTACCTGATTTACATAATGTCAAATTTTTCAGTGAGGCAATCTTAATTTATTGCACGTTATGAGCACATGACGACTTTGATAATTAATTTACCAAGAATCATTGAGAATGATAAGGTGTAGTAATTTATTAATAAAATTTTCAATACTTTGCTATAATTTTATTCAACTTAACTATTATTCAATCGATCATGTGCGGATCTCGTGCAAATCTCATGCAAATTTAATATATTCTTTATACGCACGCTATATATAAATGAAAATCCCAAATAATTTATTATTTTCCTTTTGACTTTGTATCAATCTTCTTCGCTACACGCCAACTAAGATTTTGAAAAAATGAGAGATGGGGCAAGATAGATAAGTTCCTCCCAGTGCATTAACCGACAATTGCTGCTACATTTTGCACAAACATCATATAAAACGTCATTCCCTTTTATCGAACCAATGTAATTGTACTAGTTTATACTAGGTACATTTTCATTTATATATATAGCTTTTTCAGGATAATAAACTATTAAGAATTTCATTTATATATAGTTTTGTATAATAAGGCTTTATATTATATTTGGTAAGTTTACTTAATTTTCAACCCAACGGAGTCCAACTCCATTTCTTCAAAGTATACGAAATTTTAGAAAGAGAAAATGCACTCCTTCATTGAAAGTATGTGCTGGAAAATTTAAAAATTGAGCAAAATCGCTAGGAATTTGTTTTGCCACGAAATTGGGGCCGCTAAAAGTGTCCTCAAGGTGTAGGTGCACAACCACAAGAGGAAAGACATCGTTCAGGAGATTTTAAGTGGAGACGATGCAACGGCCAATGGCGGCGGTGAAAATGCAAGCACCACTGGGAGTAATGACACTGGGAATGTGTCGTCATCTCCTTCATCTTAAAGTTATTTGGTCAAAACTTTTTAGTGGTCGCATTATTATATTAGTGAATTAAATTAATAATGTTGTAACTTGGAAAGGTAAATTATCAAATCAAAGGTAGTCTTAATTTGTTGTACGTTACGAGTTCGTTATAACTTTGCTAGTTAAATCTTTATAAAAAATCATTGAAAATTGTAAAATTTTCTTTGTAATGCTGTATTACAATTTTATTTAACTTATATTTTATTAAATCAATCACGTGTGAATCTCGTGCTATTTTAATTTATTCTTTCTCTGCACACCATAAGACTTTAAAATGCCATTTTTAATATTATAGCGATATTAGTTTCATGATATAATGAATTTTAGTCAGTTTGACTTGAACGCCAAGAAAAAACATATTAAACATATTTTTTTGAACTTGTATGATTTTAGAATGTGCAAAATAATATATAAAGAAAAGAAAATTAATAAACTATTTAGCGAATCTTTAGAGCAAGCATGGAAATTTTTGTATAATAAGGATTTTGGTTATAATTTGAGAGTTTACTCAATTTTTAGCTCCAACACAGTCTGCATCCTATTCTCTAAAATAGAAATTTGGATGAAATAGAAGAATTTACTCTCTACATATTCTAAAATATGTGTTACGATGAATGTAGCGGTATCTCATGTGATATTTTTCATATTTATAAATTTATATATTTTTACAATACAAACAATATCAACTTTATTAATGAATAGTGATGTATGACAATAAAAAGGGATGGAGGGAGTACAAAATTAAATGTCAATTTCTCAAATGTGGAAATTTAATGAGAGAAAGATAATTTAATTGAGAGAGTGAATATTTAGTACACTAAAATAATATACAAAAGTAAATGTCATTTTTTTGCAAAATGAAAAAAATGTACTGGAGTTTAAGCAAAAGAAAATGAATTTTTGTTTCAATAAGTCCTGTTTTATGCAGGCTAAATTTTAGGTAGAGACCGTTATGCAATTATTATAATTTTTAATTGGAATGCAATTTTTTTAAAATTTCTTAAAAAGTGGAGGGTTTTATGTGTAAATAGAATAAGTTTAGTCACACACACTAGAAAATTAGACCATCAGGTGGTTCATCATTCACAAAGTTCATAACAACTTCAAATACAAACAAATAGAAATTTAGACTTTATAATTAACATCACTCTGAAAACAATAAACATGAATATGAAAATAACTCACATTGAGCAACTGCTTCAACTAACTGCTCCAAACCATCATTTCCTCATTGGCAGAAGCTTTCATATCCCCAGCATCAATAACTTCCAAATCATTTTTCTGTAGTAGACTTCACCAGCCCATCGATAGTATAATTCACCTCCTCGTCCACAATGGCTTTAATCTACTTATTAGCAGTTGTAATTTGCATCTCAGCAAGTTCTTATTCTAACTCAACTTTTTCAAACACAACATCAATTTCTTCTTTCAGAATTCCCTTTACAAGTAAATAACACAAACAACAATAAAAAACTGAAAACATAAACATCGAAAAATATAACACTAAAATCAAGACTTTTATACACACCTCTTCCAGCCTGCTCTTTCTCAAATTGTTCCACATTCAATAGCAACAACACCTTCTTCCTCACAACAATCAGTACCAGAAGTTGTTTCAGATAATTTCATACACAAAGAAAGACATTTAGATCACAACAACTTAAAACTAAAAGCTATAAAATTCACAAAAATTACCGACATAGGAAAATATTTAATTTCATACCCGATAAAAAAGCTGCCTCTTTTTAAAGGGCCTTCGACAACACTTTTTGTGCGTTTCGCACAAGTGATTCCTAAATTACCTTAGTTGTTTCAGTAACAATGCTATCACCCAAATAAACTTGTACCGAAGTTTCTAGAATGCTCTCAAGTTGATCACCATCGACTGATATACTTTCGTAATGAAGAAACTGTCAATATAATTGGCCTTCTTCTTCCAATCTTCTAGTTTCTACATTTTTTCTTCAACGCTTGATCTCTTCCAAACCCGATCACTTTAACAAGATCTAAAATACTTCATAAATTAAAGAATTAGGATATAAAATATTTGTATTATCATAGCCCCATAATTGATAAAATGTTAATTTCTTTTCAACCAAGTACATAATCTATTACAAAATTAGATTTCAAATGTTTTAAAAATAGGATATAAATTGAGCACATCAAACACCCCATACTTATACTTTTAATTGTCCTCAAATAAAAATGATCAAGGCTTAAGGTGGTTCCTAGATTTTCTACCCCATAATACATTCGAAACCTTTCCCTTGAGAATTGTTTTAAACCTAAACATGAAAGACTACCCATCCCCATATTTGTGATTAAAAAAATTCTACCCAACAAAATTTCCAAAAAAAAATATTGCATTCAATTAAGGTCATCATCCTCCAAAAGTAAGGTGAAAGGAATTCAATATACCCCAAAAGTTCCCAAAGTGGCAAAATGAGCCTTCAATTTTTTTTTTCATTTCTCTCATTTTATCTAGGAGCCCTTTCAGGTTTTCATCCTAGTTTCTCATTCTTTTTACCTAAATCCTCACATTTTTCCACACAATTTAGGTCTCTCATTTTTGCATAGATCGCCCTTTTTGGTTTTCGATCTATCAGGACCCCTCAGTTTTACCTAAGTTGCCCGCGAGTGGGTTTTCAACTTAGCGAGATTAATTATTTTTTTCATTTCATTTTTTAAAACCTCCTAAGAAGTTATTAATTACAATAGAACAAACGAGCAATATAATAAGCATATGCTAGCAATTTACTGAGCTAATTCTCCCACACCACACTTAAAATCTAGCACTGTCCCCAATGCACATCAACGATCAAAGCATAAGTGTAGAATAAAGGAAATAGGAAAGTACTCAATACTAGGATCACAGGGGTCCAGCTCCTCCCTGAAGACAAGCTTGCCTCAAAGCGCGCTCCGCTTGGCTGCGAGCACAGCGAACCTCTGGGTCAACTGAAGGGTCAATCATCTAAGGGGAACAGAATAAGGATATGATAGTATCAATCCCCTTCTCAAATCCAGTGAACCTGTGGTCGGCTATCTCCAACTCTATCATGGACCGAACAAGGTACTAGTGGACCTGCTGATGGATACCTTGCTGAAACTGGTCAAATGTACCTTGTAAATGGGCACGCTGGGCAAGCGCCATGTAGGTCTGATGTTGGATGTGGGGCACATGTCTCAAATAGGGTATATTCTGTTGCTTCTCGTGGAAAGTATGATGCAGGTCCTCATGGGTAGGTGGCATTGACCCAGGTGGCGGGTATATAAGATTGTGGTTCCCCTCTTGTAGTGCATCCCAAAAGTTTGAGTTGTACTCGGGGTATGGCAGTATGCAAATATTGTTAATCATTGTATCAATCAGTAATTGCCACCTTGTTTGGCTGGGGAAGCCTTATAAACATGACAGGATTTTGCACCTCGTACATCCAAATATTGTCATTCCCACCATAGTGACCATCATGCAACTTCTTGTAGTGGCATAGCCTGTCTATATATGGGTGGTAGTCATGGCGTCCTGAAACAAACTCAGTTCTGCCCAGCGGCTGTATCTCAAGGTTGTAGGCAATGAGGGTCACCATACCTCCCATATTTTTCTTTCCCTTATCCACGTTCGAAAACTCAATGCATATGTTGACCTATAAATCTACCCAGTCCGGATGGCCTTGTACTGGTGGTTTCATCGCCTAGAGAATCGTCACAAAGATGCTGGAACACTGAGTGAGTTCGCTCTGACACAACACTCCCATGGCCAGTAAGTGATGGACACTGACCAAAGAAGGTTGGATGATGAAAATGGCCTTGTTAGTACTGCCTCTTGCTCTCCCGGTGATTGCTGTCCAAAAGGAAATCTTGCCGAGATCAGGGGCATTGGTGAAATCACCAACCCCCTTCCAAGCTCCCATCCGAAAATCTTGGATAAATCCTCATAACTCAAGTGATATGACTAATTATTTAGGCAAAATGAGACGTATTTTTCATCCATCCGTACTTCCTTCTCGATTGTGGAAAGGAATTCAAGTGTGAATCTGGTGAAGGTCAAAGCACTCTTGTGCAGAAAATTTTCCCAGCCAACCTTCCTAAACAGTTGCCGAACAGGTTGCTACAATTACAGTTTGTCCTCCAAAGTGGCTTGGTGGGAAAAGTTTGTTGAATTGTTTTATTGGGAACCACCAAGTTTTTCCACCGGGGAGCATATTCACCTCTAATTCCGGTCAACCCTATGTGGTTAACCGCAGGAGGTTGGGATGAACTAGCAACATCTCGGGATGAACTAGCTACAGTTCTACCCATTTTGGAGGCATAAGGTATCTAACAGCAAGAACACACTCCAAAAATCAACAAAGATACACTATGCCACGAATTCAGAAAGTGTCAAAAATTGTCATAAAGTGTCACAAAACGTGTAGCAAAGTGTCACAATAAGTGTCATAGACCTCAATCACCAAAATAACCATCCCCAATATGCTACTTGCTCACCAACACTCAACAAACACCCAAAACTTCAATATCATATCACACATAGTGTCGTACAATTCCAAATTATAGCATTAGACAAAATCTCAAGAAACCCATTAACAAAATGCTTCAAATTCACTAAGAAATGAGAAGTGTTATCGTGGAAGTGATTGGAAGAGTGAGTAGAACACTAATAAACCCAAATGTGTGCAAAAGAGCTTGAATTTGACCAAAAATTTAAGAGCCCCCCAATTCTAGTGTTCTTGAGTTTTTAAATTAAATTTTGAGAAGATTGATATGATTTGAGTGTTAGGGATATAGATGAGTGAAAGGAAAATGGAGATAGGGGTAGATTTAGTCAGAGGAGGTGGCGGGAGGCGGATTCCAGCGAGTTGTTGTAGAGAAGGGTGTTGGTGGTGGAGGAAATTAGAGAGAAGAGGAGAAAATGTGAGAAAATGAGAGAGTGGCCACAAAGGACCAATTCAAATGAGGTGGTTGCGGGCTACATGCAGCCCGCAAGCCTTTTGTTTTATCTTTTATTTTAAAATTCATACCTGTGCTGCGGACCGCAGACAAGCCTTGCGGCCTGCAGTGATGAAACTGGAATCTTGCATTTTGCATCAATTTTTTAAAATCTTTTTGGTTGCGGGCCGCAATACACCTCTGTGGCCCGCAATGGCGAAACTACATCGTGTCCTCATTTCATTAAAAAAAACCCTCATTTGGCCTCCAAAATTCCTCCAAAGCATCCTAATGCTTCAAAATCACAATTAAAGCACACCTAGCATAATATTACTCCAAAATTACAATAGAAATTTTATCATAATGATCAAAATGAAACAAAGCAATAAAAATTATGCTTAAATAAAAATAAAATAAAATAACAATTGCATCGACAGAATATCCCGGATGAACAAAACCAAGTTTATTTAATGTCGTCGGCAAGACGTATTCACAAAGCTCCCACAAAATTGAAGCTACATCAACAAACTTACATCAATGGCATCCGGATGATCAAAACCAAGTTTATTTAACGTCGTTGGCGCGATGTATTCACACCGAAGCCACTACTCACTTACTGGGTTGTCGAGAAGTGTTTCTCGACTAGTTCCGGTTGGAAACTCTCACAGTGGGCTTCAAATGGTGGTCATTCACTTTGTAGACTTTGGAAGTCTCCCGCTCATAATTTCACCGCTCTATGCAGGAAAACTTTCACCACCACAAAAGGGCCAATCCACTTTGACCGCAATTTGCCCAAAAATAACCAAAGGCGCGATTGGAATAGAATGACCTTTTGACCAACGTCAAAGTCCTTTCTATTGATTAAATTATCATGTTTGGCCCTGGTTTCTCCTTGTAAATTGTGGCATTCTCGTAGGAGTAATTCTGAATCTCCTCAAGCTCTTGCAATTGAAACTTTCGGTGCACACCGACTTCATCCAAATTCATATTAAAGCTTTTTACGGCCCAATATGCTTTGTGATCAAGCTCAACTGACAAAAGATACAGCTTCCCAAAAACCAACCTATATGGAGACATTCCAATTGGGGTCTTATAGGCCGTTCTATACCCCCACAAGGCATCATCTAGCTGAATGCTCCAATCCTTCCTATTCAGATTAATCGTTTTCTCAAGGATTGATTTGATCTCTCGATTGGAAACCTCGGCTTGGCCATTTGATTGTGGGTGATAGACTGTGGAATTTTATGGGTTACCCTATACTTATTCATCAAAGCCTCGATTGTGCGATTGCAAAAATGGGTTCCTCGGTCACTAATCACGGCTTGGGGATTCCGAACCGGGAAAAGATGTTTGCTTTGAAGAATTTTGCCACCACTTTTGAATCGTTGGTCCCAGTGGTTTTTACCTCGACCCACTTGGACGCATAATCAATGGCAAGCAAAATATATGTGCAACCAAAATAATTTGGGAAGGGGCCCATGAAGTCAATCCCCCACACATAAAAATCTCACAATACAAGATGCTTGTTTGTGGCATTTCATTTCTTTGGGAAATGTTTTCCATTCTTTGACACTTGTCACAAGATTGAAAAAACCTATAGCAGCGTTTCATTATGTGAGCCCAATAGAGTCCATTTTCTAAAACCTTCAAAGCGGTTCTTTTGGTACCAAAATGTCCACAACATGCAAGAGAGTGACACACATTTAGAATTGAACATACTTCAGATCGTTTGATCCAGGAAATGCTTCCATAGATTTGGATCATCCTAAACATAGTACTAAGCCTTACTTTTCAACCTATCCCTTTGAACCTTAGAGAAATTTGGGGGAAATTGGCGGGTGACAAGAAAATTAACTAGTCTGCATACCACTGATGAGCCTCTCTAATTGCAAATAAGTATTCGTTAGGAATTCTTCCCGAATGCTCTCCATCCTACGCTTCTCAATTGCACTCTCCAACTCACAAATCAGTGTCAATCGACTTAGATGGTCTACCACTACATTTTCACTCCCCTTTTTGTCCCTCATCTCTAAGTTAAACTCACTCAAGAAGAGTATCCATCTAATCAACCTAGGCTTGGCTTCCTTCTTGGTCATTAAGTGACGAAGAGCCTCATGGTTCATGACGACAATGACCTTTGTACCAAGTAGGTACGACATAGATTTTTCAAGAGCATATACCACCACCAATAACTCTTTCTCTGTGGTGGAGTAATTGAATTGTGCATCATTAAGAGTTATCAAGGCGCAGTATAAAGCATGGGGGATTCTCCCCACCCTTTAACCTAGAACTGCACCAATGACATAGTCACTAGCATCACACATAATCTCAAAAGGGAAGTCCCAATTAGAGTGTTGGATAATGGGAGTGGAAATAAGCATTGTCTTTAAAGTGTCAAAGGCTCTTTTGCATTCTAGGTCAACCACAAAATCGGTCTCTTTTTACAACAACTTGCACAGAGGGGAGGCAATCTTAGAAAGGTCCTTAATGAAATGCCGGTACAAACCTGCGTGACCTAGAAATGACCTAACATCTCTAACACTCAAGGGGTATGGTAGGGATTTGATCTTGTCAACCTTAGATTTATCTACCTCAAGACCATGAGAAGAGACCATATGACCTAATACAATGTCATTTTCCACCATGAAGAGGCATTTTTTTGGAGTTTAATACGAGATTGCTTTCAATGCACTTCTTGAACACTAGCGATAGATGGTTTAAACAACTATCAAAAGAATCTCCATGAACGATGAAATCGTCCATAAAGACCTTTACAAAGTGCTCAATAAACTTTGAAAATATGATAACCATGCACATTTGAAATGTTCCGGGAGCATTGCATAAACTGAAAGGCATGCGCCTATAGGAAAAAGTGCCAAAAGGGAATGCTAAAGTGGTTTTCTCTTGATTTTCCGGGGCTATGGCAATTTGGAAATACCCATAATACCTATCTAGGAAACAATAAATATCTATCCCAACAAGCCTCTCAAGCACTTGATCAATAAATGGTAGAGGGAAATGGTCTTTCCTAGTTACCGCATTCAAGCTACGGTAATCAATACACACTCTCCACCTTTTTTGCACACAAATGGGAACTAATTCTCCCTCTTGGTTCTCTATCACGGTCACACCACATTTCTTAGGCACAACTTGAGTGAGGTTTACTCACTTGCTATCGGAGATGGGGTAAATCATTCCGGCTTGGATCAATTTAATGATCACACTCTTTACAACCTCCATCATCGGTGGATTAAGCCAACGTTGGGGTTGCCTCACCGGTTAAGCCCCATCATCTAATAAGATACAATGCATGCAAGTGGAAGGGCTAATTCCCTTGATATCGGCAATGGTCCACCCAATTCCCTCCTTATGGCTTCTAAAAACCTCCATCAACCTCCCATCTTATTCCTTGGTGAGTTTACTCAATAATATCATGGGTAAAGTTCCCCCTCTCCAAGGAACGCATATTTCAAATTCTTTGGTAGTGGCTTCAATTCCACAACCGGTGCCTTCTCAAGAGACGTGGGGATTCCCACATCTTGAGGTGCATCGAGAACTTCACAAAGGGGGTCGAGAGGTAGCTTATCAACAAAATTAAGTCTTTCAATAGTCTCAAGCAAATTTATCCTTGAAGAATAATCATGAATTTCATTTACATCAAGACTATTTTCTAAAGTGACCTTCAAACAATCCATGCTATCAATAACAAACACATCTTGCACATAATCATCAACAATATCAATAGCATGGCAAGAATGACCCTCACTAGGAAATTTACTAGCATCATAGATGTTAAACTTCACAATTTCCCCATTATACTCCATGGTTAAACATCCACTATGCATGTCGATTTTAGTTCTAGAAATTTAAAAAAATGGCCTCCATAACAAGATAGGGGTGGAGCGTTTGTCATTCTCCATATCCAGAACATAGAAATTAGTCGG